>LOEQ01002187.1:238173-268829 GCA_001685075.1 Bramus lutescens | reverse complement strand
AGTGTTTAAATGAAAACAATTTGTGTGTTGTTATTTCGGGGTATAAGCTAGCCGAGCGGGAGCCGGCCGGACAAAAAGCAGGCCTGCTCCCTAATTACTACAGACAATGTCTTTGAGCTTCTTCTAATCCTCATGCCTTTACCTCTCAAATTCTGGGATTACAAGTATACACCACCACATTAGGTATATGTGGTGCTAGGGATGAACCAAGGCTTTGTGCTTGCTAGGCAAGCTCTCTATCAACCAAGCTCCTCCCCCACCTCTGGCTCAATTTTATAGAAACATCTAAGAATGAGTTTCCATTTCCTTTTACTTGGTGTTGGTTAAATAAATCAGTGTTTACAGTAGAACTTGAAAAAGCCAAGATAATATGAGATCGCAGAAGAACAGTAAAGCAAAAACTGAGCCCAAATCAGGATGTATTCTGATACCTGCTATTCAAAGATGAGAGATACGTGTCCTTCTGTCTCTGAAAGGCCTTTGGCCTGCCACTCTGCAAAAGTCTCTTCCCTTCTTGAGTGGAACACATCACCATCTGCCTTGACAACTCTTCTACAGTCTGGTACTAAAAATAGTAAGCAAATCTCAGCAGATCTGGGCATGGGGGTGGGTGGGAAGAAAAGAAATATTCCAGTGTTCTCCCTGGAGTGGCTATGCAGCTGGAGGGGAAGTGAAAGCAGTCTTGAGGACTGCTGTGAGGAATGAAGCAGGGGAGGAACAGAATATTTGGGTGGGAGGAAATATGTGTCTAGTTTTCATAGCTTGGTAAAGAAATACTTGGTTGTGAGCAACAGAGAAGGGAAAGTAGCCAAAAATCTGTAAGATAAGCCAAGTTAAGGAGCTGGAAATGGAAATTTTATCAGTGTGTAAAAATAAACATGAAAAGAAGAAATGATTAGTAAAGGAAGCCAATAAGATCATGAGGTCTAGTTATTACACTAAGTATGAGTGGGCTAGATTCCTACATTAAAGTCAGAGGCAATTATTTGAGTTAAAATTTTAAATTGGTTATCTATAATCCATCTAGAACAAAAATATTTTTTAAAGTTTAAATATTTTTAATTGTTTTATTTGTGTGTGTGTATGTGTGTTGTGTGTATGTGTATGCACATTCACATCATGGCAAAAGTGAAGTTAGATGGCAACTGGCTGACGTCATTCTGCTTCCACCATGTGAATCTCAGGGATCAAACTCAGATCAGCTTGTCAGCAAGTACCCTTATCTACTGAGTCATCTTGTCTGCCCTAAAACAAAGTTGTAAAGAAACTTTAAAAAAAAAGTTGTCAGTGAAGAGATAAAGACTGTAAGACATAATGAAAGTGGGGATAATGCAGTTGTGGACTGTTTGCCTAGTAAATGTGTGACCCTTAGGAGTTTGGGATTAAAAACACTATAAAATGCATAATAAGGAACATCTTATGAGTCAGAACCAATATTAGTAAGCTTATGAGAATCAGTGTAACTGCAAATACAATTTAATAAAAATGGAGATTTTAAAATCTTTTGCACGGTTAGTTTTAATATATAATCAACAAACTCATCTTATTTTTAAAAAGCTTCTTTTGTTTGTTTGTTTTGGAAAAGCTGACTTGGACCTCATGATTCTTCTGCTTCAGGTCCCAAATGCTGGAATTACAGATGTACACCACTATATCCAGCTAGTAAACTCAGTTTATTTCATATGTTTATAGTTGTAAAGTAAAAAACAAACAAAACAAAAACAAAAAAAATTTTTCATATAACCCACAGAACATTGTAAGGACTTACAATCATTGTAAGGATTACAAAGAAAGTCTTAAAGACTTTAGAAATTTAGAAATGACATGTCTTTATAGCAACATTCAACAAAATTAGAAATGATTCTACAATGACCAAAATAGCTTAACTGTTAATTGAAGAATGCACCCCAAATAACCTTTAGTGTAAAGAAAATAAAGCAAACCCTGTAGATTATCTAGAATGCAGTGAAAGAAAAACGTTTCCACAAAAATCCATGCAGAAGAACATAGCCAGGCTTAAAAACCACCGTCATCAAAGAAGAATGACTAGCAGCGAAGGTGGCTCTGTAAGAGCCTTTGTGTCATCAGTATAAAGGCCTGAGTTCAAATCTCCAATACCCATGTAAATATCCAGGCAGGACCTTGTGTGCCTGCAACCCCAGCGTTGTGGGGGTAGACATAGGTGGATCCCAGAATCTCATTGTGAGCCAGCTGCACAGAAAAGTTCCAGGTTCAATAACAGACCCTCTCTCAAGGCAATAGGCAGAGAGCAATGGAGAAAGACAGCAGCTGTCTTGCTCTGGCTTCCACATGAGCACACATGGGTGCATACCTTCATATACTCATATTCTGGCACCATACACCCACACACCACCACTGCACATTCACTGTGGGGGTTGAACCAGCCTTCTAGGAATTCAGAGGAAGGCCACCATCCACCATAGCCTTTTCTTGAGCACTAACTGAGCTATTTAACTTTAAATCCTACTTAGTTCGTGGATTGACTGTAGACGATGCTAAACAGAGCACAGCTTCTACTGTTCGCAGTCGGTGTTATGGCCATTTCAACTGCCTCAGAATTGCTGGAACTGCAGAGTCCTTGGTTCCTTCTGCTTTTATGGTAAGGCCCTTATTTTATTTATTATTATGGTCATATGTCTATGGAACTCTCTTGCCTGAAGGGGCTTCAGAACATTTTTTAAATGAAAGTGGAATGTAATATAAAAGCTGAGGTTCTAAGACTGTTACATGCAAAAGCACAAAATATATGGTTTTCTAATTAAAAATGATTAAGGGCCAATTGCTCAGTGGTTAAAGGGACTACCAAACCTACTGACCTGAGTGTGATCCCCGGGACCCACTAGGTGGAGGAAAGAACCGATTCTCTAAACCCTCTGACATCTACATGTGCCCTCCTCCTCCCACAAATAAACAAATAAATACAATTGTTTAAGTTATTTTGGGTGTGGCAGATCATGACTGCAATTCCAAAACTCCAGAGTCTGATCAGGACAATTACCTTGAATTCACAGCTATCTGGTGCTACCCAGTGAGACTCTGTATCAGAAAAACAAAAACAAAGCAAAATTTATTATAAAAGAAGGTCATGAAGCTGAAAGGGGAACTAATAGGACCAGGGAAGGAGCAAGATAAGAGAGAAGAGGAATAGAAAGGATGAAAATATAGTATATATGAGTAATGAGGATGTTGTAAAGAGATCCTTTGGTGCAAGTAATATATAGTAATCAAAACTAAATATCAGCAGATTACATAGACAAAAGCCTCAGGTCATTGCTGTAGAATCAAAATATAAAAATGTTACCCCCCCTAAAGATATGAGCCAATATCATTTATGAAAATAAGGGGATTGGCAAGATGGCTCAGCAGGCAAAGATACTTGCCACCAATCCTGGTGACCTGAGTCCCATCCCTGGAACCTATATGGTGAGAGGAAAGAAGTTATTCCTGAAAGTTGTCCTCTGACCTGACACACAAGTCATGGCATGGACACACACACCCATGTACACGATATCAATAAGTAATTCATAAAAAAGGAAACTAAGCACACATGTTAAGATCTTAGCAAACAGTGCACCACAGCTGTGGGAGACTTTCTTCCAGGAATGCAAGTGTGGGCCATCACTAGAAAATGCATGAATGCAATTTATATTATTTTTAAAAATATTTATTTTTCCCCCGTACTGGAGTTACAGATGATTGTGAACCACCATGTGGATACCAGAAAGTGAGCCTTGGTCCTCTGGGTCCACTGGGCCATCTCTATCCAGCCCTATTTTTTTTAATTAAATTGTGTGTGTATGCTCAATGTGAGGGCCAGTGCCCATGGAGTCTAGAAGAGGGTATAGTATCCTCTGAAGCAGAAGTTACAGGTGGTTCTGAGCCATCTGACATGGGTGCAGAACTGAACTCAGATCCTCTGCAGAAGCAGTGTGTTCTCCTAGCTCTTAAGCCACCCCTCTAGCCCTTATATAATTAACAAAGAAGGAAAACACCTAGTATTTCTTAAACTTTAGCAGAAACAACTAATAGAAATAGAAAATCCCTTAAATATAGTAAGGTTTATTTGCCAAAACCCCAATAAAGCCCTAAACAAAAAAAAAAAAGTATTCCAAGACCTATCATTAAAATTGTAGTGAATCAAGACAGAAGCAGTAGTGCCTACCATGGGTGTTGCTAGTTAATGTCATCTGGGAGGGTCTGACCAATCCAGGAAAGGTGAGGAAATGGAGTCAGCAGATTTTTGGTAAGGAGATGATTATCCACCATGAGATCCCAGTAAGGGAAAAAGCAGATGGAATTGTCATGTGCCAATGATTTGATAAGATGAAGATACAGAATAAACAAACTCACAAGGTATTCTATGCATGAACAGTAAGTCCTATGAAATAGAGTGACTTTGCTCATAATAATGACCTAATACTTAAAAAATGAAAGACATAGAAAAACATATAACATCCTTATTGAACATCAAGTGATGTTTGAACAGATGCGTAACATACAACGTTGCCGAACAAGAACTCAGGTAAGGAAAGGCTAGTTCTGTATTTATCTCGATGTCTCTCTGGTGCCCAGCTGGAAAATTAACAGGGATTATAGACAGATTAGGTAGTTACCTAGCATCCCACATGAAAGGCTGTGAGTGAACCACAGTGTCTGTAGGCCAGTGAAGGTTGAGAAGCCAGCCTGCCCTGTGGTTAGTGCCTGTAATCCCAGCACTGAGGAGGCTGAAGTCAGGAGGACTGTGGTGAGTTTGACGTCTACCCGACCTACACAGTGAGCTCCAGCTTGGATGGGGCTTCAGTGTAAGACTGCCAAAAAGCAAACCCAACCAAATCAAAAAGATCCGAAAATCACGTGTGTGACGAGAACAGCATCAATGCCGAAAGAGAAATAATCCCAGCGTATTCTTTTGTTTTATGATAAAAGTGAGATCATAGCTCTACATTGAAAAGCTTTAACACTTTATTTTTATCCAGATAGAAGAAAATAAAGTTTGGCAATCTATCCTTGTGCCAAATACAAAAATAAATTTCAGATGGATTAACGCCTGTAGGAGATGAAATAAAAAAAAATCTCAGAAGAAAATCTTTATTTGGTATAATTTGTAATTCAGTGGAAATAGGAGTTTTAACCAAGCCAGTAAGCTATGCAATACACATATTTTTGTCTGGAGTTCAAAAAAACAGAAAACAAAGTCAACTGCTGTTTAGCAAATAATGTAATTAAAACCAGCAATGGAGGGCCCGGAGAGATGGCTCAGCTGGTAAAGAGCACTTGCGCTCTGGAGTTTAGTTCTGAGAACCCACCCTGTGCATCTTACAAAGGCCTGTAGCTGCAACTCCAGGGGTTTTTACAGAGGTGCGCACACACAGATGCACGCACACGCATGCACGCATATGGGGGAGAGGCAGAGACAGAGAAAAAGATAGACACAAAGTAAAATAGGAGTATATTTGGGAAAATATTAACAAGGAAGATGAAATATAAGGGATTAGTGCACTTCATAAATAATATGTACTTGCAAACTAATACGAAGACAGATTTTATGGAAGAATAGAATTGAACAAGCAATTCACACTAATAAACGCAGGAAGTTCCTCAAACTCAGCAGTAGGTGAGGAAATACGCCAAGAAGGTCCTTGTTCATACTTAAAAGATTGCAAAAATTCAAATGAACCGCATGTTTATTTTTGCTTTGGAAGGAGGTAGTGAGCAAGAATGAGTTCTTAGACATGGCTGGTATGACTTCAAGTGTTGGGGGATTTGGGAAAGTGGTGTGGTAACATCTCTGTCTCTCTGTCCATCCCCCCCCGCCCACACACACACACACACACACACACACACACACACACACACACACAGAAAAGAGGTTATAGGCTTTCCTGGAGCTGGAGTTACAGTTGTGAGCTTCTGGTCGGGATGCTGGAAACCTAACTCTACAAGAGCAATAAATGCTTTTAATGACCCGACCCTCCCTTTCCACTCCTTCCCTCCCCTCCTCTCTCCTCTTCTCCCTCCTTTCCTCTCTTTTTTCCAGCCCCCTCTGTCTCCTAAAGATACAATCTTGCTCTGTTTCTCAGGCTGACCTCAAATTCACAGTAAACCTCCCTGCCTCAGCCTCTCAAATGCTGGGATTATAGGTATGTGTCCCCATATCCAGCAATGACCACTTTCTCTATGAGAATGTTCATGTGTGCTGGTAGTTCTATGAGACTTTAGAAACATTTCAGAGCTTACACTTCAGCCCAAGGAAAGAAAAAATACAAAGGAAACTGCACTGGCATCTCCAACATGGGAAATGTGTTTATGTGAAAATATTTTATTTACATACAAATTAGAAAAGGATCCATATGTCTTGGCTTTAAAAGTATTAATGATGTATCATCAGTTTAGAGAGAAAAAAGCAAGTGACAGAGATCTGTTTTCTAAGCTTCAGGCTTGGGGAGGGGCAAAAGCCTTGGCTCCTGTGAACATCTGCAGACCTTTGAAGGATCAGTAGCAGCAGCAGGCTGCAACCTCCCCTGCTTGGGTGAGGGACAGGTGGCGGTGGGAGGTGAGGAGGCTAGTTTCTTTATACATGTCTTTGCCTTGTTTCACAAGTTTGCCTTGAACTGTTGTAAAATATTTGAAAAGGAGAAATTTCCAAGACCCATGCCAACAAGTCTGGGCTAGGTTAGTGTTATCCTAAATCCATTGAGGTGAATTCCCTGGACACTTGGTAGAACTCCAGGATCTGGGTTGGTAGAGTGTTTGCCTACATGCATGAAGCCCTGGGTTCCATCCTTAGCACTGCATAAACTGGGCATGGTGGCGTGCACACACACACCTGCTATCCCAGCACATGAGAAGAGGCAGAAGGATCAGGAGTTCAAGGTTATCCTTGGCTATATAACAAGTCTGAGGATAGCCTGGGCTCTGCGAACAAAAGAGACACCAGTGGGAAGGAATGAGTTGTGCTGGGGGCCACCAATCATATGCAGACTTTTGGGATTCTAGGAGAAGTGTGTGCTGTGGGAAAAGGTCGTCCAGCAGCTGGTGACCTTAGGGGTTGACTTCCCGTACTCTTCCTTTGACCAGCTTGTTTATCCCTGATCTTCCTTCTGTGGAAGAATGAGCTCATCACTGGACACCCTGCTTGCCTACCCACAGATGCAGGAGACCAACAAAGCCTTTGCGCTATTTGCTATCAACCTGCCTTGAATGCACCCTGAACGTGGGATGTAGTGTTGCCCTGCCTCTCCTCACAGGTCTCAGAGCCCAGCTACAGCACCCTCCATCTCTTTTTCTCTCGAGGAGAAGCACAGACACGCTTTTGCCGGAACAGTAATATGCCAGTGTCTCCTGAGTGGGCTCATAAATCAGTGTGGTCTCTGGAGAATGGCACGTGTAATCACTGCTCGAGCCAGTGTGTCGCGTGTGCAATGAACAGATGTGGCTGCATTATTTAGTCTCCTTCTTTGACTTCCCTGCTCGAATGTACGTTTAAAAATGTGATGTTGATGAACGCACCTCCCCCAGGGAACATAAATCTACCACCAACAGAACTGGCACCCAAATTTGGATGCGCCAAGAAGGAGTTTCAAATGCTTAGGTTAACCACTTGCCATGTTGGATTCCTGTCGAGTTCTCGGCCCAAAATGTTATGATGTATGTGTCATTTCAAATTCTCTTGCTAAGGATGAAAAATAATTGCTAATTATATCATCTGTGAAATTTACATAAATGTCAGAAGACATGGTGTTGTAGTAGAAATGTGTTTGTTTCATTCTTTCTGCTCTTTATTTCTTTTTTTTTACCCATCATATGAAATGTGGTATATACACAAAGTGTCTATGCATGGTTTGTAGAAGGGCTGTCACCATGAACATCTGCAGCTCCAGAGCCTAGAGATGATGCAGGCTACTGCTGGCTCCTGGGGTACTGTGGTGTCTTTCCTCCTTCTGGAGGGGCTGTAGCCTCACAGTCATGGCGGCAGCTTGCTGCTCTTGCTTAGAGTTTTACCATGTGGATCCTTTCCTGAGAGTGCGTGGTGGCTTGAACAATGACCCCTGTAGACTCATATTATGCATGCTTAGGGAGTGGCATTAAGAGGTTGTGGTCTTGTTGGAGACAGTGAAGTATGTCACTGGGGGTGGGCTTTGAGTACTCAAGCCAGGCCCAGTGTCTCCCTCTTTCTTCCTGCTGCCTGTGGAGATACCAAGCTCTCAGCCACCTCTCTAGCACCATGTCTGCCTGCATGTAGCCATGCTTCCTGCCATGACCTCAATAGACTTCTGAATGGTAAGTTAGCCCCAATTAAATATTTCCTTTGTAAGAGTTGCTGTGGTCACAGTGTCTCTTCACAGTTCTAGAAACCCTGACTAAGACACAGCTCAGTTTAGTTCCATGTTTATATCATGCCATATGCATTTACAGTGTCCCTGTAAAAAAATCTAGGAATGTTTCCTTCAGGGCTGAGTCCCAGTTACTTCGTTGCCTCTCCAGGCCAGCTTGACCACATTCTTTGTTGGGACAGGAATGTGGACTTGGGACTTTGGTTCATCTTCATCACTGCATAGCACTCTCTTAGTAAAGGAAGGCTTCAGATCTGGAAATACTTGGTCTGTTTCCTATTGTAATGGTGATATATGTGTATATTTTATTTTATTTTTAGACAGGGTCCCCTATTGTTCAGGCTTGTCTTGAACTTAACTATGTACCTGAGGATAATCAAACTTCTGATCCTCCCGCCTCTACCTCCCAAGTGATGGAATTGCAGGTGTGTGCCACCACGCTCAGTTCATGCAGTGCTGGGCCTCAAATCCAGGCCTTCATGAATACTAGGTAAGCACTCTACCCACTGAGTGGCATCTCCAGTCTTCATATGAATTCTCCTGTACATGTCTCCTGGGCTTCACGTGCACAGACCCTGCAGACTAGTGTCTTCTATAAAGGATGCTTGAACTTTGTCTCAGAGAGTTAGTGATTGAATATGTGATTCAGTGTGAACTGATTTTATTGTGACCCTTAAGCATTTCAGACACACTGTAAAAATATTGCTAATTTTAATATATGTAGCTAGGTTCACAAACCTTATCTAAAGGTAAGATGAGGGCTAGGAGGACGGCTCAGTGGGTATAGTGCTTGCTTTGCAAACTTGAGAACCTGAGCTCAGATCCCAAGCACCCATGTAAAAGCTGAGTGAGCAGGAGAGTGTACCCACATACACACATGTGCACATACATGTACCCACACATGAATGAATGAATGAATGAATGAATGAATGAATGAATGAATGAAAAGATGAAATACTTTGCAGGTTAGATAGATTCATCGTGGAACTATTTGTTCTTTCCTGCTCCTCCCTGCCCTATTCCCTGTAGTTTTACAGGTCTTTCAATGGGAAGCAAAAGTAAATCCTTAAGATAATTCAGCGTTGGTGAGTCAGAGGAAGGCATCACTTTGGGATTTTTTTCTTGAGCTCTGGTCCAAAGAGCAGGTGAGCTATGAGCTATGTTGAGCTGAGACTCTGTATATCCCAGGCTCCCTGTCTCATGTACAGCACACTCCTTCTCTCTGAATTATTTTAGATACTAATCCAACTGATAATAATGCCTAACGCCCACTTCTGTCGTGTGCTTTGTGATAGAACTTGCTGCTTAAAACACAATTCACTTATTGGACAATTTGAGATTCAATGTCTGATGGACTCTGTTCTGGCTACTATGGCAAATGGTCACAGCTTAAACATTCATCTCTCAGTTCTTGAAGCCAGCTCTGAAACCAAGCTGCCTGCATATCTGTGGTCTGGCAAGTACACAGTTACACATTCTCAAATAGTGGGGAGCTAAGAGCTCAGGTCTCTTTATCTCCCTCTAGGGCACCAACCCTAACCAGGGGAGAGTGGAGTTCTCGTGACTAATCACTTTCCAAATATCATAGCAAAAAAGAAACTGTAGGTTTGGTTGGTTCATGGAGAAGGATTCTAAGACCAAAATTACCTTTCAGAATAAGCTTTATTAGAGAGTCTGTTTCCGTGGAAGCCATGATCAGGCCCTGAGGGGAGAGCATTAGCAGGGATGGTACATTGCACCAGAGGCAGCATGGTGGTGCCTTGAGCAGGGGTGAGGGGGCACTCTAGGTGTTATGAGGAGAAAGATCAGGAGAGATAGCTTAAAGTAAAAGAGATGGGTACAAAATCCCTTTCCTTTCAAAATTTAAAAAATATTTATTTTTAATTTATGCATATTCATGTCTGTGCTTGTGTATATATGACAGAGTGTACTGCCCATAGAGGCCAGGTGAAGGCATCAGAGTTACAAGCTGCAATTATGAGTAGTTGTGAGCTGCCCAACATGTGTGCTGGGAGCTGACTCAGGCGCTCTGCAGTATGGGCTCTTAGCCAGAATCTGCCAAATTCCTTCTGTAACACTTCACCAGGGGCTGGGGAAGTCCTGATGCCTAACTAGAGGCCTCAGAATTGTTCACTCAGAGCAGCAGAGGTGAGGAAGAACCCTTGTTTACAAGTCCCTGCTACAAGCACAGGAGGAGAGAGAGAGAGAGAGAGAAAACACACATTCCGTAGTCCAGGGAGACTCCTCGAGATAGTTCGTGTCCCATCCACTTTTGTTGTAGTAGTGAAAGAAAAGAATTGCATTTATTAGTTAGTTACTTAAAAATTAAAATATCTACTGTCTGGCTCTCACTGTTATTGCTAGTAGGATAGTAGATGTTTTTTCTTTTTCATTTTTGTTTGTTTTTGTTTTTCGAGACAGGGTTTCTCTGTGTAGCTTTGGAGCCTGTCCTAGTACTCGCTCTGTAGACCAGGCTGGCCCTGAACTCACAGAGATCCTCCTGCCTCTGCCTCCCAAGTGCTGGGAATAAAGGCATGAGCCACCACCACCTGGTAAATAGTAGAATTCTTCTGTGTTTGGCTCAGTGAGATAGCTGTGTGGTGTGTATGATGTAACTCTTTTCTATGATGTTGACTTTTTATTTTAGGGAGTTATACTGTCTTGGCAGTTGTATTGCATCTAACTAAGAGTTAATTAGAATTTTGTTTTATCAAATGTCAATAATGTACTAAAAGAGTATTTTTCCTGCATGGTTAAAAAAATGGTCAGAAAAAATAGCAAGAAAATATAGGGAAATTGACTTAACTGTAAAAGATATTGTCAATTAGAATACCAAGTCTAAAATGGCTCTTACATATGAACTTATTTGCATAGATTAACATTTAATCAGAGACAAATTTGGGAAATTGGGAAATTTTTAGTGTACTGATAGTTGAAGATAGCTTTACATTTAATGTGTGTGTGTGTGTGTGTGTGTGTGTGTGTGCTCAAGCACATAGGTCAGAGGACAACTTGCTGGAGTCTTTTCCTTCTTTCTGCCATGTGGGCCCCAGGGACAGAACTCAGGTCATCAGTCTTGGTGGCAAACATCTTTACCTGCTGAGCCATCTCACTGTCCCCATATACTCTAGTTTGAAAGCTCAGTTTATAACAGTAAAACACACCCTCCTTTACATATAAGCTTTATTTAAATGTATATATGGTATGTATGATTCTCTGTGTAACTTTGACTTTCAAATAAGGCAACCATTGTGGATAAAGGATAAAGTTTATTTATTTTTTGCAAGTGTCTCTTTGACTCATCTGCTCCTTTGCTTCAGTCTTTTTGAGTTCACTTCGCATTTTACAAAGACTTTCTCCTGGGTGGGGTGAAGCTGCAGATCATCTATATTTTCAGGGCAAAAAGTCATTCTGAATAAAAAAACAAAAACAAAAAATCACGGTGTGATGTTTCAGAGGGGCCTATTGAAGTATTCAGCTGTTATCAAAGACCAGTCCAGCTGTGTAATGCATATGATATGATTTTTTACATTAGATGCTTAGGCTTGAATATGGTTTTATAACTTCAGAGAAAAATAAAACCTAAGTTGGTGAAAGCAATCCTCAGGGGGCTCTACACTGAAACCCCAGGGGCCTGCTTCCTTTGTTTTTCTGGTAACAGTTCTTCAAAAACTTGAGGGTGAGGGTTGTCTCATTACATTTTCCCTACTCCAGGACAGACATTCATAGCTCCTCAACTTCCTGTTCAGGCTCAGTACCCCAGCATTCAGCCTTGCTAATTCAACCCCGCGTCCCTCCCCTTCTACTTATTGGTGTTGACACTAGCCCTTTAGGGTGTGCCTTTAGGAAACCAAATAACTGGTAGCTTTGAACATTATTTTGCCCTAAGGGTGCTGTTTTATAGTGACTTCAAATCTATCTATCCTATCCTTCCTATCTCTCTCTCTCTCTCTCTCTCTCTCTCTCTCTAATCTATCTATCATTCCAGAGAATTTAAGAATTACAATTATGTAATTTAAGAATTTTTTTTAAGATCAGGATTTCATGGAGTTCAGGCTGGCTTCACACTCACCACTGTGCCAAGGATGACCTTGAACTCTTGATCCTCCTATAGCCTCCTCCCTCCTGGGATCACAAGCCTGTGCCACCACACCAGTCTTTTGTTGTGCTGGGGGATCAGACTCAGGGCTTCATGCATACAAGGCAGCACTTTACCCACCAAGCCACATCCCCAGCCCTGCTTATTCTTTCTGAGGATGCTATTCCTCTATGCTTTTAGCAACCATCCCTGTTGCTATCTTTCTGTCCTTTCTTTTCATCTTACTACACAGCCTCTTGGTGCTAATTGTTTTGTTTTGGTTTTGTCAACATGACCCAAAGCTGGATGTATCTGGGAAGAGGGATTCTTAATGGAGAAAATGTCTCCCTCCATTTGGTCTACAGGCAAATCTGTGGGGCATTTCCATGGCTGATGATGGATCTGTGAGGACACAGTTCCCTTGGGGTGGAACCACCCCTGAGCAGTTGGCTGTGGATTGTACAGGGAAGCAGGGTAAGTGAGCCAGGAAGCAGCTTTCCTCTATGGCTTCTGCTGCAGTTCCTGCCTCTAGATTTCTGCCTTGAGTTCCTGCCCGGAACTTCCCTAGTGATACACTGTTCCCTGGAAGTGTAAGATGAAATCCACTCTTTCCTCTGCCAGTTACTTTGGTCATGGTTTTTGTCACAGTATTAGAGACCTGAGACATCTCCCCTGCAGGCACAGAGTGAGTTATTTAACTTACTTTTTCTTTTAGTCCTTACGTTTAGCAGTGTGGTTGGGAGTATAGGATTTTGTGTTTTCTGGCCTTTGGTTTGCCAAAGGTACTAAACATTGGTCCCATGAGACGGGCAGTGTGATTTCCATGTGGTACAACCCATCTTAAAGAGGTGAACTTGTTGTCTGAGGCAATTTAGGCAGTGAGTTGTGGAAACAGAATTCCGGCTGGCTCTGTCAGCCACGGTGTTTAGCTCACTGTCTGTCTCCTAGGAATGCCTTTGACCCCTTCAAAGCCGGCTGCAGTCCAGTCTGGGTGTCTACAACCTGAACCACCTGTCTTTACTCTTCCTGGACTATGGAACACTGGGGTCTTGATATTTAAAGTCCACAGACAGCAGCAGTAGCATCTGGGAGCTATTTTCAGACTAAGGAATCTCAGGTCCTGCCCAGGCCTACTGAGGTAGGACTTGCATTCTGAAAAATCTTTGGTTCGTTAAAATTGGAGAAGCCTTTGGCTGGAGCACACCATTAGCAACATTAATCTGTCTTCCTTTCCTAATGATGTCCTGGAGTCTATACTGAAAGCCACAGCTTCAGAGTTTGGGGGGTGTCCCCCAGTGGCACTTGATACTGCATAGACATAGAGGAGTATTTACAACTTGGAAAATTACAGAGCTTGTAGCTCCACAGTTCCTTTTCCCCCCTTATATGTGTATTGTGTGTTCCTATGTGTGCATGCAGGGGTGTGTACACATGTGGAGGCCAGAGGATAACCTCAGGTATCATTCTTCAGACACTGCCTACCTTCTACTTCTCAGAGTCTCTCATTGGTCTGGAACTTACCAAGACTAGTCTGGCTGGCCAAGGAGCCCCAGGCAGCCTGTCTCCACCTTTCTAGCACTGAGATTACAAGTTCATGTCACTACACCCAACTTTTCTTGTGTGAGCCCTTGTGCTTGTAAGACAAACATATCATTGACTAGCCTCTCCCATGCCTCCTCCATCCCTTTTAAGTGTGTACAACCTACGGCCCAGAGGAAGGAACTGATGCACCTATATATTAATATCCAGTGTTGCAATTCTGCTAAATTGGACTAGAGAAAGTTAGATTAACGGAGCCGAGACTAATGAAGGGAGGCACCACTTAAAACAGCATACCAGGAAGCAAGGGGCCAACCTGACCCAAGCAAGGCAGAACTAGGCTTAGACACTCATTAGCTATGGAACTTCTGTGAACACTCCAAGCTACCTCTATGAGGTCATGGAAGATTAACGTTAAGATCAATCTGTCCCGTGTCCTCTGTACTTTGGGAGCTCACTAAGCCTTCCCCTCTTCTCTTTCCTTTTTCCGATGCACGAGGTGTGCATCAGAGTAGAGAGCAGTGTGGTGGTTTATACCATCTTGTAGGGCAAGGCACACAGGCTGCCACACTGAATGTAAGCAGTTATCTCTAGCTAAGAGAACACTGAGGGGGCAGTGCTCAGGATGGTTGACCTACAGGGCCCTCAAAGTCTTGCAAGAGTAGCTCGGGATGTGAGAAGAGGAGCAGTTTAGTTTTCTCAGAATGATGGTGTGGAGGTCACATGATAGCTGCAGAGTATGCTTTCGGCAATCGCCATTGTTTTGCATTCCAGGGAGATAAAGTCTCAGAGTACAGTTGCATAAGGGACTGAGGCATAAATCTGCTGTGGGCAGGTTCCAGGCAGTGAAAACAGGCTGAGAAGGCATGGGGTTTAGAGGTGAGCAGCCTACCGTTTGCTTTCTCTGCTAAGCCGAAAAGGGAACTGGACTTCCTCCCATAAGGAAGGTGGGGAACAGAGATGGGTTTCTTGAACACAGAGGGCAGAGCTAGGAAAGGGCCTTCAGAAGAACACAGAGCTACAGGAAAACGTGGTTACCATGACAAAGCAAAGCATCCCTCTGCTCTGCTGAGTCTGTAAGCACCATTGGACCATACTTCCTTTTCTTCTTTTCCTATTCCCATCCCAACCCCTTCGTGTCCCCAGGAACTTTGAAGCCAGGAGAGATGACACACCACAAAAAGTGGCATTACTTGGGGTGAGGGTCACATTTTTGTTATCAAGCTTCCTCAGGGTTCTCTTAGGTCTCTTCTAAGACTGGGTCAGAAGCTCTGTATGTGGGTCCAAGAACTTAGCATATCTACTAAGTTTCCCAGTGGTTCTTTGGGGGTGGGGGTGGGAAGAGAGACAGAGACAGACAGACAGAGAAAGACAGAGACAGACACAGAGAAAGTGACAGAGACCAAGACAGTGAAACAGAAAAGGAGAAACAAACTCAATACACACTAAGAGAGTGACAGAGAATGCGAGAGAGAGGGAGGGAGAGAGAGAGAGAGAGAGAGAGAGAGAGNAGAGAGAGAGAGAGGGAGAGAGGGAGAGAGAGAGAGAGAGGGAGAGAGATTTTGCAGTCTCCCAGGCCTCTCTGACTCAATAACAGCTCTCAGGCTCTCAGTAGTCCTTCCCTGGTGACCCTGGGCTTCATGAAGCCTCTGACTCCAGAGGAGTAGCTGACAGACACAGATGGGGAGAAGGGGAGAAGCTGGCCAAGTTGTCAGAAGACTTTAGTGCTCATCTTTGTCTTCTACCCTGGGCGGAGTGAACCAGGGAGGGCCCCATGTCTTCCCCGTGCCCCATCACTAGTGTGTCATGGTACCCACTTCCTGTGACTGATGGCAAGCTGAGCTGGGAAGTTGCTTGGAACCTGTAGGCACAGTATGAGGAGATGTTAGTGTCACCTTTGCTGTGTCTCTCCAGTTTTGACCCAGATGGTCTTCAGAATGAGGCCCGAGTAGTGAGATGTCATGCCCCATGGCATGATGGTCTGCACCGTGTTCCAGACATTGGCCCACACTGCACTGTTTTCCCACTTGAACTTGATGATGATCAACTCGCCAATGTCTTTGTCCAGTGTGATGAGGAGGGAGTAGGTTTTATTACTGGTAATTCCTTCACCCCTTGAAAATGGACAAAGGAAAGCAGTTAACTGAGCTCAGCTGTAGCAGCCAAGTGACACAGACACACTCAGGATACTGAAGTGACTTTGGGGGATTTTTGCTGCATTTGCAAAATCAGTGTTCAATAGACAATACTGGCAATAGGTATGAGAAGTTTAGGAGGGTTTCTCTGACAATAAAATCAGGGAACCATATTGTTTTCCATATTAATTACATCAAAAAGGGTCTGAGATATTTTGCTGTCATGAATAGAACTAACACCTTTTGGCTTGGTGGAGCTGGGCGATGGATCTGGATGGTCTCTGCGGCTGACACAGATGCCCCATACCACACACCTCCCTCCTCCAGTATAAAAAGGGCTCTCTCAGTATAAACAGAACCATCCGTTAAAGCAACACAGCTTAACAGGACAGAAAACAACACATAGGAAAGGATTCACTGACTCATAGCAAGATTGAAGCGCTACTGCGAGGCATTGTTACTGCTTTTGCTTACTGGTCTCCAAGACCATCCAGTCCCCATCACTGACACAGAAAGGCCAGCTCCATGCCCTTTCTGTGCTCCTGAGCAGTCTCTCAGGAGAAATTATTGACAATATAGAGGTAACTCTGGGTCTAGGTGACACAACCTGGATGGAGAGTTCCCTGGCATGACTCATCTCAGCTCCTTCTGCCATGTATTGTCAAGGTGACTGGTGTAGGGATCTACCCAGCCGCTGGGCTGTGAGCATCCACTCTAAGGGCAAAACCTCAGCTTACCCCTCCCAGCAGAACACTGCAATGGTAAATTTGGTCAATGTCTGAATCAGTGTCTCAGGGACCCAAATTGGGGACAATCTTTAGGAAGCTAAGAGTTGTCCCTGAAAGGAGTGCTCAGCCCTTGTCACTCCCCAAGGGAGTCTATGGGGAGGGTTGAGATGCCAGAAGTGGGTGTGGTCATTTTCTGACTGGGAAAGTTGGGGAGTCTCTGAGTGAGGCCTTGTGAGGCTGCTGGTGTGAGCAGATATGCTAAGGGTGGGGCGGGGGCTGGGCTGGCACACCCTGCTGACTGAGCGAGCACACCTGTGACAAGGCAATGATTCCAGTTTTGTTTCTGATCATGTTTTCCTGACCTCACTGGAAAGGTGCTTGGAATCTTCATGAGGACCCCTGCCCCAGCCCCACAGCTGGAGTCTTTGTGAGGACCCCTGCTCTACTCCCGTAGCTTCTCCCTCTTCCCTCCAGGACTCCTGCATTGCACACATGAGTGCAGCCACCTCTGGCTTCCCTCTGCTCCCAGGGCGATGACCCCCCTCTACTCTCACAAATGCTGCTCAGGGATCCTGAGATACAATGTGAGAGACAGGATTGGGTCGGTGGTGTCCCACTGACCAGCATCTCGGGCAGCCACCGTGGGAAGTACCCATTGAGAAGTGGAGTCTGTCTGGAGCCTGTGGGAGAAGCAAGGGTGCCATCACCACAGAAGGGCCCACACTGGTACTTACAGGGTGATGGGAATTTTCTTCATTTCTTCTTTTGTTCCCAGCAGGGACATGGTAAAAGTGGGCTCTACTGGCTTCTCAATTTGATTGATGAACTGGATCTTGAACTGGTAATGATAAACTAGAGGTGGAGGAGGGATGCGAGGGCCAGAGATGGGGAGGAGAAAAAATATTAAGTAGGACTTTTTTTGTGTCTGCCAAGGATGACCTTGAATTTCTTCTTTATTTTTTAAATTTATTTATTTATTTACTTATATTTTATGTGTGAATGCTTTACATATATACCTGCGTGCCAGAAGAGGACATCAGATCCTGTTATAGATGGAGTTGAGCTGGGAGCTGAACTTGGGACCTCTGGAAGAGCAGCCAGTGCTCTTAACCATCAGGCCATCTCTCCAGCCCCAACCTTGAACTTCGTATCTTCTGCTTTGCCTCCCTGAGTGTCTGGATCACAGATGTGCTCCGTGCTTCACCGTACCTGGTTTATTCAGGGCTGTACATGCTAGGCAAACTCTCTACCAATCAAGTACATGTTTTAAATGAAGCAGGATCTTGTGTGGCCCAGGTTGGACCCAGACTCACAGTCTTCCTGCCTCAGCGTCCACAGTACTGGGGTTATAGGCATACAGTCCCTCGCCCAACTATTTATATAAGAATTACAAATTTAAACTCTTCTGCTTTTTAAAATTTAAAAATACAGAGGAAACATCCTAAATAGATAGGTACCAAAATGTTAATAATGTTTCTTTGCTTTTTCACCCTGAGCAGTGGAGCTCTGGATGCTATTAGTTTCCTTCCTTCTCCTCTTTATGCATCCTGAATATGGCACAGGACTCATATTGTATTTATAATAGTGATGATGGCGGCTGGGGATATAGCTCTGTACGAGACCTTGCATGTGGGAGGCCTTAGGTTCCATCCCTAGTACCAAAAAGCAAAGGAGATAATATTGCCTGTGAAAGACAGTGGAACTGGGTACTAGGGAGATGGCTCAGTCAGTGAAGCGCTTGCCTCATAAGCGGTAGGACCTGAGTAAAATCTCCACGTAAAAAGCCACATGTGGTGTACTTGCTTGTAATCCCAGCTGTTGGGAGATTGAAGGCAGATATAGGGGATCCCTGAAGCTTGCTAGCCAGCTGGTGAAGGTCCAGGACAATAAGAGACCTTGTCTCAAAAAGGTAGACAGCCCCTGAGTACAGACGCCCAAGGTTGCCCTCTGACCTCAGGACTCGAGGCATTTCCCACTGTTGTTCTCCTGGTCCTGATGATCATACATTCATGTTCAAGGCAGTTCCTAGCATCAGGCTTCCCAGGTGACATGAGCTCACTTTCCGGTGGGGAAAGGGTGTCTCTGACTCTAGATCTCTCGGATTGTTGTAGCAACCACCCAGTGTTCTCTTCTGCAGGATTCTGGGAGGAAACCTTTTGTCCACCATAACACAGTTAGACCCGATACTCCATGCTCAGATCCCCGGACTGGATGCCCTGACCACATTACAAAAGGCTGTGGGTGAAAAATTCAGACAAGAGCTACTGGGCCAAGACCAAGTCCTAAACACTTGGATAGCAGTTGTGGGAAGAAGGACCCTGGCTTCTCATCCCAGAAGCTTTTGGAGAGGACTTACACTGTTTGGTGCTTGTCAGGGAACCAAGGCAGAAAGGAAAGATCTACCTAGGACATGGGCAGCAGGCACTAGGGTAGGAGCCCTGGGATGTGAACAAAAATGAGAGTCAGGGGCCTGGCCTCTTGTGCTGCTCCAAGAAAGAGGTGGTGTATTCCTAAGCACTTATGCAGTACCCAGAGCTCTGGTTTTTCCATTCAGCCTTCTGTTACAGGAGATACATGGCGTTGGCTGCATGTTCGGTCCCATAGTACTGGGGAGGAGTGGGTAGAACTGTGGGGGTTTCCCCAAGTGCCTTGCAGATCTATCTCACTTAACTCTCACAACAATTGATGTCATTATTATTTCATTTCACATGGCAATGTGCAGCACACAGAGCTTCAGTGACTGTCTGAGGACCACACAGCTAGTGGCAAGTAGCATCTCAGAGACGTAAGCCCAGGCAGCCTAGCTCTAGCAGCTGAGCTGAGCTAGAACCAATAGCTCCTGTATAGCCCAAGAAAAAAAGTTGAAATGTAAAAAGAGATTTAAATTGAAAAAAAGTCAAAATAATTTTTAACTAATAATAAATCAGGGCAGGGCATGGTGGTACATGCCTTTAATCCCAGCACTCAGGAGGCAGAGACAGGAGGATCTCCGTGAGTATGCTGTTAGCCTGGTCTACATAGCAAGTTCCAGGACAGCCAGGACTACATAAGACAGACCCTTTCCCAAAAATCCAAATAAATTAAATAAGTAAATAAATAAATAGAAACCAGGAACACCTTAAGTAGTCAATACTGGTAAAGTGACAACTTGTTTCTGTGATGAGATTTTGTTCTGTCAGCCAGGCTAGTTTGGGATTCTTGGGCTCATGTGATCATCCTGCCTCAGCCTACTGAGTAGCTGGGAAGACGGGTGCGTGCTGCTGTGTCCAGCTAGTAGTTAGAGTCTTGGTAACTGCCGTGTCCTGAACCACAAAGGCGGAGCTTCTCATGCAGTGACCTTAATTTTCTTCATGAGGTTTCTACGGTACCAGCTTTATCTTCCTTGTGATTGCATCTTCTGAAGGAAGAAACCAAGGCTTCTGGGAGGTGGAGCGCATTGCTCACCTTCTAGTGACTAATGACTGAAGTGGGACAGTTGACTCTGAGGTCATGTGTGATTTACTCTTAGAAGCCATTAATAGATATTTTTTTCAAGAGCAGGAGAGATGGCTGGAGATATGCCTCAGTAGTTAAGAACATGTATTGCTCTTGCAGAGGACCTGAGTTTGATTCCCAGCACTCACATCTCCCTATAACTCCAGGGGCTCCTGCACCCTCTTCTGACATCCATGGGCACCTGCACTCATACACACATTCGCCCCCAATTTAAAAATAAAATAAACATTTTAAAGATATTTTCCCAAGCAATTTCACTTGATGAAAGAAATGAAAAGGAAAGGAATGAAAAGAAAAACAAAAGTTATAACCACAGTGCATGAAATTGTCTGTGGCATATAAGAGCAAACTCTGCACAATAGGAAGCATATTCCCAGAAGTCACAGGAATCTGGATATGGCCTGAACTTGTGAGCACTTGGAGAGGGCAGGGAGCCAGGGTCAATGTTTTTTTTTCCAAGGTCCGTACCTCCTACAGTAAGTGTTTTAATTATTCTCTTCTTTGGAAAAGGAGCTTTTCAAAATGTTTAAAAAGCAATCAAGAGAACAAGAAGCTCCAGTGCCCTGGCCTTGAAGGAGCTAGCATTCAGTCTGTCCAGGGACCTGACACCTTCTGCCATGTCTGGTGGCCTTCAGTGTGCATAGCCCCGCTCCCTGAGCACAATCTTAGGGGAGGGAGTCTTGTCACTTTAAGAGTCACCACAATAGGACAAAACTCATTAGTCATCCATGCAGTACACAGTGGGATGTTTGTTAAAGAGCCATAAACAGAAAAACTGCATTAAAGCCGCCCCCCCCCAGCCAACTGTAATGAGAAATACCCATCAAGCACCTTTGTTATGGTACCTCAAGCTACACCCTACTATTCTAAATGTTTTACTCACCTACCACCCCCCCCCATTGTTTGTTTCTCTTTTTTAACTTTGGTTTTCTGAGACAGGGTTTTAAGCAGCCCAGGCTGGTTTGAACTTGATAACAGAGGTTGACCATGAACTACTTGCTGGTCCTCCTGCCTCTACCTCCCAAGTACTGGGATTACAGGTGTGCACCACCACATCAAATTTGTGCAGTGCAGGGAATTGAGCTCAAAGATACATCCATGCTAGGCAAGCTCTCTGCCAACTCAGTCACATCCTCAACCCTCATTTTTGGTTCTCTTATTGAAATTAAATAATGGCAACATGCTGGCTCTCTTTGCTGGGGTTCCATCCGCTCTTTGCCCTTCTCTGCCTACCTCTGGATCTGGGATGTGACTTGGACTGTATCTGCATGTTCTCTTGCTTGTTGGCTTTTGGGTAGGCTTTGGCACTAGGGAGGTGCTGGGGGGGACCCAGGGACTTTCCTCTGTCCCTGTATGCTCTGGAGCTGCCTCTGCAGCAGCTGCACCTCCATAGTCAGCAGAAGCAGCCCCTCCTCCCAGCTCTTCCAGGATCTCTGAAGGTCTATTCTTTCCTCCACTCACCCTCTTCTGATGTCACAGTCAGGTGATGCCACGGTCCTTGCCAACTTCCTTTCCATCACCCACCTCTATAGGAGTTCCACTTTCCTTCTCCATACACCCAGGCCAGACAGTGGGGTCCTGTTTCTCAGCTGAACCCTACACAAATAGATTCTGATGGTCCTGATGAATTTCAGATAAGGGCACCAAGGGTTAGATACCTACACTTATCTAGATGGTGAAATGTGGGACAGAACTCCAGACCTGGTGTCTGGTTGCAAAAGACCCTTCTCATGTCATCTAATGTTGGTATCCTGCAAGTGGTGTGTGCCTTTGAAATCAATGGCAAATTCCTGACACCGAAGTAGCCCAGGGTCCAGCTATCACTGGTGGGGAGAGTTTCTTGTCCCTAAACTGGATATGTGCTTTTTCTTTCCTCTTTTCCTAAGTGCTCTATGGGAGGAAATAGATTTCCACATCAGGGAGGTTGCAGTTTTAGGGTCCTGGGGGCTGAGCGGTTAGACCTGATTATCAAGGCCCCTTGAGCTCCCACAACCTACAAGGGAGAGCTGCCTTGATGCCAGGAGGCAGCTGCTTGTTCAGGAGGCAGGTGTGCAAATGTAGAAGCCAGGTGTGGTGGCATACGGTTATAATTCCAGCTTGGGCTACACAGCGAGGTCCTATCTTAATAATCCAAAACAGTTAAATGAATATAATAACTGAAATGACCACAAAAGGCATCTGTGAGATGAGGCTGACCAAGCCATTCCCTGGGGAGCTCACAGCAGACCTGGCTGAGGGGAGGGGGCACCTTCTCCTTGATGCTGGAGCCACCAATATACAGAACGCATTCCTGGAGACCCTGTGTCCAAACTGGGACTCTGCTTTGTCAGTGCATGAATGCAGCCACCTTTTTGGAGAGATCTTGAAGTAAAATGGATTAAACATGAAAAAGCCTTTTAGGTGTGGTTATGGCTCAGTAGGGAGAGGGCTCATCTAGCATACGCAAGACTCTGGGTTCAGTTCCTAGCCAAAGCCTGGTTATTGGTTCTTACTTGAATGTGTATAAATGTTTTTCTTAGATGCCCATAGAATTACAAAGCTAACAAGGGAAAGCATGACTGCTTTGCTTGCTTACTTTATGATGTGTTTAACTGGGCTGCTAATAAATGATTTAGCCAAAAAAAATTACCCTGTGACTTCAAAGAGTCCAGATAAGCCTGTGTTCTGACACAGAAACAATTTCATTACTTGTAGATAAAAGGCCTGGAGGAGTCTGCTGACCTGGAACGCGATGAGGCGACTCCCTCCAGAGCAGAGACCTGGGGTGAGTCCACACTGTGGAAAGTCCTGTATTCTCATTCACTATGGACTCTACTAGTGCCATTTATTAAAACAAACAATATCCCAAATTTTTTCTCCTCAGAGTGGCTATGGTGACCACAAGGTACAGAATTTGTGGAAAGAAAATGTTTTGTTTCCTGTCCTTTTTTTCTCTGTGAACTGTTACTGGGTCTGGATGTCTTATGACCTCTCTGCAAACAGCACAAAAGGCTTTTGTTCCCCTGGGTGTGGATTTTATCTCACTGAGCTGTAGGAATGAACTCTCTCGTGCTTTTCTGAAGTGCCAAGGACTTGTTCCTGTACTTCAGGGAAGCTGACAGTTGCAGGATTAAGGGTCCAAGGATTGTGTGGTCCTGATGTTGAGGCAGGAGACAGCCCATGGGCCTGTAATTCCTTGACCCAGAGCAGGGAAAGGGAAGGAAGGAGGGTCATGGGATTTGTAAGTATGTGTCTGTGGGGTATGTGTTTATTCTAGCAGTCATATCTGTGTTCAGCACTTAGGGCCTGATGCCCAGATGCCATGACACTAGATGCCTATCCCTTCTGTGGGAAGTTTTTTAGTGTGTTGTTGATTGCCTAAAAATGCTTGTTTGTATGTATATGTATGCATCTGTGATGTGGGATTCCCCCATGTATGCTGTGAATGTGTTTTGTTACCATTGCTTAATGAATAAAGCTACTTTGGCCTATGGCAGGGCAGAATAGAGCAAGGCAGGAATTCCAAACAGAGATAGAGGAGAAAGTAGGTGGAGTCAAGGAGATGCCATGTAGCTGCTAAAGGAGACAGACACTCCTGAACCTTACCAGTAAACCATGAGCCTCATGGTAAAATGCAAAATAATAGGAATGGGTTAATTTAAAATGTAAGAGTTAGTTAATAAGAAGCCTGAGCTAACAGGCCAAGCAGTGTTTTAATTAATACAATTTCTGTGTGATTATTTCAGGTCTGAGTGGCTGGGAACAAACAAGCAGTCTCCACTTATATATTTGTATATGGTGCATCTGAGTATATATGTATGTATGCCTCTGTGTCTGTATGCATATATTCACATTTTTGTGTATACATGTATCTAAATGTATGTAAGTAAATGTGTATATGCATATATATATGCATATACATGTGCATATGCATGCATATATGCACTTGTATATATATGTATTTATTGTATATTTGTGTCTGTACTTGAATATGCATGTGTATGAATGTCTTGCTGCATCTGTGTATGTATGTATATTTGTGTGTATATGTATATTTGTGCACATGTATACATGTGTCTATATGTGTGTAAACACATGTATGACTATATTCATGTATACATGTATGCATATTCATTCATTTATATATGTGAATCATATGCATATGTATATGTAAATGTGTATATGTATTTATATAATTTACACATGTATATGTGTATGCGTATACATGTGTGTGTATGTATAGGTATGTATAAACATTTATGTGCGTATGCTTGTGAATAAGTATGTATATACGTGTTTGTGCATTTGTGTGTATACATACATGTGGAATATAATGCTGGTTGACCTCCTGCTTTCAGCTCCTTGTACTATGGGTCTTCATTGTATGGTGGTCATAATGGTCCTCATATGGGAGGCAAAGCCCAGAGTTGGGGTTCTTCTTGTCACTGACACCCTGTGCCCTTTGTGTACTCAATGCCCTGCCTTTGAGATGGAACACTCCTCACAGCACCTGGACGTGATGGATGCCCTTGTCTTCTTGAAGGTATCACTCCATGTTGCCTTCTCCCGCTCCCTCTCCGCGGCATTGGCCCAGCGGTGAGGTCCAACAGAAAGACCCATTTGTAGTGACTCATCTCCTCATTGTTGACACTCCCCACTTTATAGCTAAAAATCAACCTTCCTTATGCTGATCTCAGTTTCTCACTGTTTCTCTGGAACTCTCCCTGGAATGTAGTGGAACTTTCCAAAGAATTAGCTGAGAAAAACTGAAGACAGACAGATCCCTCAAGTGACAGTTTGTCTGGTCACTTAGAGGAGTCTGGGGAGAATGGAGAGGCGGCGGGGGGAGGGGGGAGGCCATTAGAGGAAGAGTCAGGACTGTGAGATCACTCTGGGTCTAGGTCTGGATCAGAGACTTCAGAGGCTGTAAGAGGTGAAAGGCTAGGTGCAACTAAATACAGTGCTTACACTCACAAATGGTGCGACCTCTATGATCTCAAAGTGTTTATAGGAAATCTGAACAAAACACATCCCATAAATGATGGCACTCTCCCACCTGTCTCTGTCTCCTCTCCCCACTTTCACTATAAGCAGCTGAGTGCTTTCCACTCTCCCTCCACCCGGTTACCTCATCTGCTTTCTCAGAGGGTGACACCAGCCCATCACTAGCTAAGCAGGACTTAATACAGATTCCTTCCTATCCTTTAAAACAGCCTCCCAACTGGCCAATGAGGACAGAAGCGGCTGATAAACTGCCTGGATCCACTGGGTGGCCATTTCCCGATTCTCTTCTGCCAAGGTTGCACTCAGCAGCTTTCCCCGAGTTCTGGCAGGGATGTTTGCAGAGAAACAGATCCTTTGATGGCTCCATCAGATATCTCAGGAGCCAGGGGAATGTGGGCCGAGTTAGTGAAGTTATAATCAGGGGGTTACATTTATCTTGCTTGACACACCAGACCCTGACCAAAAATGTACAACACGTGTTCTAGGAAAGTGTGAATGGTGGCTTCTCTGTAAAGCAGGGTTGGGCAATGTGGTCTTTTCAAGGTTCGACATGTGACTGGGAGCCCACATCAGAGTTGACCATAGTCATGACCATTGAAGAAGGGGGAATCATGTGGCTGCTTTAAAGGCCTTGTACCAGCACCATCAATAGAATGTTCTGCAAGATTGGAATGTTTCATTTCTGTGCTGTCTAATTTAGCAGCCGTGTATTTATTTGAACCCTTGAATGGAGGCTGGAATGAGTCATGGCATTCTGTTTTGTTTTGTTTTGTTTTCTGAAGTGTTTAAATGTGGGTTTAGAAGGTGGCTCAGGAGATAAAGGTGTTTATCAACAAGTCCAACAACCTGAGTTCAATCCCTGAGACCCACATAGTAGAGAGAATTGACTTGTGCAAACTGTTCTCTGATGTCCCTAGGTGCGCACAGTAGCACATTCCCCCTCCCTCCTCATATATTATATAATAAAGTAATAAAAATATAAAAAGTGTTTAAATAGCCACGTAGGGTTAGTGGATGGTTACCCTTACTGTACAATGATATATTGATGACAGAGTTGACCAGTTAAGTCTCACTGGGTGTCATCTACAGCTTCCCCGGGGCAGTATAATGTGGCCCTGACACACTGATCCCATGGTGAGGAACATTAGCTTGGATGCATGAAACCTTGCTCATTGGAAGGAGTGAAGAGGAACTGGGAGACTAAGAACTCAGTTCTTAGCTTTATCCTTGGCTGGTTTCAGGAAGTCCTGGTGAATCCCCTCCATATCACTGGCAAGGGGGTACTGTCCTCACTGGAGCAAGATAATTTACTGAAATAAAGTGAAATAATTGTTTCCAAGAGACCTGTTGCCTGTTGGGCTGCCCTGAGCCCCTGAGATGGGTTCTGTCAGTGGACAAGAACACTGGTGGGTCACTGCTGGGTGAGACAAAGCAGAAATATTGAATTTTCAGGGCAGCGAGTGTTGATTGGTCCCTACAACTCTGCACATGTGTACAGCTCTTCTTTCCTGGCTCCCTTCTCTGGTCACTGCAGCCCAAAAGGAGTTCCTGAACCTTTAGGTAGGACACTCACCTCTGAAGGGGGCCTGGGCTCGGGTGATGAGAAAGAGCTTCTTGCTCTTGCCTGGCCAATCCTTGCGGATGTCATAGCCCAGAGTGTTGCAACGGCCCTTCTTGCAGCTTAGACACAGGCCCTGGCTGAAACTGTCCATGTCACTGCACTGGAAGCCTGTGCTCTGCAGGCCGCTGTGTTGCAAGGAGTCAATGAAGAGGTGCACTGAGCGCTCATGCGCACATTTGATGGTCTGGGTTATGGCTGAGGCACAGGACAAAAAGACAATTAGCACTCTGAGCCCCAAGTGGTCCCAGCAAAAAGACTCATGGTTTCAGTCCTAGGCAGGTGTGTGTGTGTGTGTGTGTAGCAGGAGTGCTGAGTTCTCCCAGACAACAGGGGTCTGTTGCAACAGAAAGCTAAAGAAAGTAGACCTCTGTAGTCACTGAGATCACCCTGCTATGATAACATGGATTAGAAGGTGTTTTTATAGGCACCTGCTGTTCCTAGGTAAAAAACAGATAGCACAGCTCACTTCTGAGGTATCCTCACATGGTTAGCAAAGACCTAGTGCCGAGGTCTGGACAAAGAGTTACTTGGATAGGGCTGTGGGCTTCCGCTTTTCTTACCACAGCCAGGTCATCCAAGTCTAGGGCCTAATCCCCAAAGCAAAAGTTTTGTGTTTAATATTCTGGGGTGGTTGGTGGGTTGGGGGTACAGCAAGATGGTTTATTAAGGAAAGGGGCTCGCTGCCAAACCTCAAGACCTGAATGTGCCTAAGATAAAGCACCTATAAGTTGCCTCCACACACACGCATCCCCAACACACACAAAATAAATGAAATGTAATAAAGATAAAAATTAAATTTTGTGTGTGTGCGTGCGTGAGTGTGTGTGTGAGAGTATGCGAGCGTGCATGTACCACAGTATGAGTGCTAAAGTCAGAAGACAACTATCAGGAGCTGACATTCCCCTTCCTCCTTTACATAGTCTGGGGCTCCAACTCAGATCAACAAGCTTGCATGGCAAAGGCCCAAGCCCACTGAACCGTCTTCCTGGTCCATCAACCTCTTTCTTTTGAGACAAAGTCTCCTATTGTCTGGGCTGGCTTTGAACTCCTGTCTCTTGAGTGCTGCGATTACTCCATGCCTGATCTTATGCAGAGCAGGTGCTGGAATCCAGGTTTTCCTGTAGGCTCTGCAGGCACTCTGCCTTGGAAGCTCCACACCCATCCTCCCATCATGAAATCTGACCTCTTTAAAGAAAACCTTCCAATTTCTAATCTAATCTGTAGCAAATTATTCTTAAGTGAAGTCAGGGAACAACCAGAAGACACAGAAATACCTAAAGCCAGGTCAGGCACAGGGCATCTTGCCTGGAGCCACTTCCTTTAGTGTTTTAAAACTAAATGCAACATTGGTCATCTCAGTCACCGTCAGCTCTGCTGCTGGTGTCTGTTAGGAGGGCTGTACTGCTGGCTGTCTACTCAACCATTCTCCGCGGCTCCCCAGCAGTGCCTGAGGACAGCTGTTATGAAAAATGAGAAAATAGCCTCAAAGACATTGGCAGGGCTCTGGGAGCTCACTGGGTGTGGTGCCTGTGTGTGTGTGTGGGTGCGGTGGGGTGAGGAGGGTGGAAAGCTGTTATCAAGCTGTCTTCTGCATAGGTGTGGTTGGGGGGAAATTCTCCAGAATGGGAGCACTTTAAACAAAGGGGTGAAGGACTCGGAATTCCTCCTTACCCCCAGTTAGGCAAGCAGGGTGCATTCAATTAGCTATACCATTTTAAGTTTAGCATCGAAAAGAAAACGGCAGTGACTGGTCAAAAAATGTGTTTACAGGCAAGTGGTGACTAAACACTCTCCTAGGGTCTGTGCTGAGCTTTGCAAGGAGGGGCTGTAGCTCTGAGAAAAGTATGGGTGAATCAGCTGGGACCTGTGGCTGACCGGAGGAGTGATGACCCTAGGGAGATGCAAAGACAGATAAGGGGAACTTCCCAGAAGGCTCTAGGGTGTAGCAGGAAGCTGGGAATGCAGCCAACTGCAGTTGGGGAGGCGGTGAGGTGTGTGAAGGTCTTTCTGATACTGGAGAGGTGAGGGTGGTGATGGAATCCCCAGGGCATGTTCAGCCTGGATTTGGATGACCAAGGTGGAAAGCTAGTGTGTAGGTTGGGGGTCTCCAGCTGTCACAGAGTGACCTGGCACGCTCTCATCAGGATAGCATAGCAATGAGAACTCTGGAGTGCCTGTAGTTTCCACGGGCCTGGAAGGCACGGTTGCATGTTCTTTAGTTCCTTTTTATCCCGTGTGTGTTATCAATGTGCAAGTCAGTAGCTCTGCTGCTGGAAGTTTCATGGAGGCATGTGGGCCTGGGGGAGAGTGAGAACAGGGGTCGGAAAGTCAGGCCTAGGCTGGGGAGAGGTCAGGAAGAAAGTGATGGCCATGCAAGCACAAGGATCTGAGTTCAATCCCCAGAACTCAAGTGCAAGAGCCAAGTATGGTGGTGTGCTTGCAATCCCCATGCTGGGGCAGCAGAGACAGGCTTGGGGCAGCTACCCTAGCTGAATCAGTGAGAACCAAACCAGTAAGATACCTTGTCTCAAAAAACAACATAAAGTGCACACCATGTTCACACACACACACACACACACACACACACAAAGTCAAATGCCCTCCTCTGACCCTAGAGACTGGAAGCCTCCAAAGGTGGAAAGTTCCAGAAAGGAGAGGACAACAGGCAGGGCCAGGGCTCAGCTCTCACAAGGGCAAATGCCCTTTGAACAGCTTCTGTGTCACTCTGGGTAGGGGTGGGAAGAGATGGCTCCTGATGGTGCTCTTCAATGTGGCCTCCAAGGCCCTCTGAACTATCACAGGGAGTTTCTGGGGGGACCACTAGCCCCCCAAAAGACCTTTGAGACCCTATAGCAGGGTCTCTAGCCTTGCTGAGATGGTCTTGGAGGCCTCAGAAACAGGCTATGGCTCTAGGCTTTGACTTTCCTTTCTTACCATTTAAGCCGTGCTCTGCAATGTGTCTGTAGAGCTCCAGGAAGTGGCAGCCAGGCTGGAAGGTGCCCCCATTGGGGTAGAAGTCATAGTGGGCAATGGGCTGTTTGATGCCCACACTCAGACCCATGTGCTCACGGGTGAAGGTGTGAATGGCATCCACAAAATTGGCATCATCTGGAGAAAGACGGTCGCTGGGGGAAGATCCCTCAAACATAGGGCCTGCGGGGTCCAGTCCTGGTGAGAAAATGAAAGCAGGCATAGATCAGCCGCAGAAGGCTCTCCTCCCAGCTCTGATATCATTGCACATTTCTGGGCGAGCAGGAAGACAAGAGCTTGGTGCTTCTCTGGACCCTTCCACTCTAACATTGCTGTAGAGCCACAGTCATTCACAGTGCGGAAAATCACCCAGGCCCGGCATTATTCTAAGGGGAAAGAGGTTTGCAGATCAGGAGGTAACGATCAGGTTATGAGTGAATGCTTGATTTATTTAAGCAAATCAACTTTAAGTGCCTCCCCTGGTAGTTTCTGCAGCATCTGTTTGCATAAAAATGCAGCAGCCCACGGTGCTCATTACATGCAGTTCTGACTCCTTGGGCAAAGGAAGAATTTGTTTGCCTGTGTGTTTTCAGTAGTCTCCTTGAACAAGCTGGCTTCCTACGCTCATGTCATCTGATTGGAAGGTTCAGAACAAGCTTAGGAAGGGATGAAAAGTGTCAGCGTGTGATGTAGGAGGGTCATCTGTGTATGTGTTATTTTCATTGGTTAATAAAGAAACTGCCTTGGCCCTTT
>LOEQ01002187.1:191690-202457 GCA_001685075.1 Bramus lutescens | reverse complement strand
AGGGAAGAGAGAAGAAGAGAAGAGAGACAGGGAGGGGCCCCAAGAGAGACACAGGCGCTAGCGTCAAGAGAAAGAACAGAGATCCAAGATGGCGGGGAGGAGGGCTGGGTCGCTGGAATTGGGCGTGGCTTGCCTCTTAAAGAGACAAAAACCATAACAGTATGCACAAACCATAACAGTATGCACAGTCGGAAGCACGTCTTTGTGGCTCTTGGCTGTTGCTAATTTGGCTGGGGGAAATTTGGAGAGCCAGCAAAGGTTCTGTCTGGGAAGCTACAGAAGGTTGTGAGCCAAGGGGAGTGGCCCCTGTTCTCCACACAGCAGGGCAGCGGTTGTTGATGGAGGCAAGGCAAGGCTGGAAGGCAGAGAGATAATAAAACACCCATTTGATGATAGCAGCTGAGTGCCAGGCATGCTTCAGGCTAATTTTACCCTATCCCCAGCCTCATAGGAATGCACCAGTGCTTTATGTTAAATCATAGCTGAATGGAGGATTGCTTTGCTCAGCATTCCATAGGCAGCCAGGAGGAGAGCAGGATTCAGACTCGGGCTGTCTGGTTCTAGTAGAATCTGGAAGTGGGAGCCGCAGTGTGGTGCCCTTAGGTCTGGGTGGGTGCTCTTCCTCTGAGCATGGCTGAGGCAGACTGGGGTTGATTGCTCAGTTGGTGAACTAGCCAGGAATCATCTGGCTCCTTTTTTTTTTCCTCCTTCCTTTTCCAAACTGACTATTTCACTCCTTATTACCAACTGCTGAGATTCTCTCCCATCTCTGTGCAAATAAGCGACTCAGAATGTGTAGCTAGTGGGTAGCATGCTGTAGCCAGGGACAGCATGCTGTAGTGAGGGAGTTGCATGCTGTAGTGAGGGAGTAGCCTGCTGTAGCAAGGAGGAAGCATGCTGTAGGGAGGGGGAAGTATGCTGTAGGGAGGGAGTAGCATGCTATAGCGAGGGGGTAGCATGCTGTAGGGAGGGGTAGTATGCAGTAGCAAGGAGGTAGCATGCTCTAGAGAGGGGGTAGCATGCTGTAGGGAGGGGGTAGCATGTTGTAGTGAGGACTGATATATTTAGGGTCTCTCTCAGCTGCAGGCAGCCACCTCATTAATCTAGTTGGGGGTCAAAGTTATGGCCACCTCAGTGTGGGACAATTCTTTAGACCATATCAGGTCTGGATCTTATAGTGCATTCATGGAGGCTGCTGGTTGGCTCATCCCTCTGCCCTCAACTTCTGATCTCTACCGAATAAACTTCCTCCTCCTACCTCTGTCTTGTTTCCTGCCTCTTGGAGAACATGAACTGCAATGCATGTTAAAGAAGACCTTTGGGTTGGCAAGTAAAGTGTTTGCTTTGCAAGGACAAGGATTCAGGTTCAGATCTCCATCACTCATTGTGGTTGTGTGAAAGAAAATGACCCCCAAAGGGAGTGGCACTATTAGGAGGCGTGGCCTTGTTGGAGGAAGTGTGTCACTGTGGAGGTGGGCTTTGAAGTCTCTTTTGCTCAAGCTTCCCTCAGTGTGACTTTCAGTCAACTTCTTGTTGCCTGTAAGATGTAGGACTCTCAGTTATTCCTCCATCACCACGTCTGCCTGCATGCCACCATGCTCCCCACTATGATGATAATGGACTGAACCTATGAAACTGTAAGCGAGCCACCCCAATTAAATGTTTTCTTTGTAAGAATCACTGTGGTCATGGTGTCTCTACACAGCTATTAGAAATCCCAGCTAAGACACTCACATACAAAGCTGGGCATGGTGGTGCCTGCCTGTTATCCTAGGTATCTACCTGGGGAGGTAGAAGCAAGTGGATCCTTCAAGATCATTGGCCAGTCAGTCTAGCTGAACTGGTGAGCACCAGGTTCCAGGAGAGAATTTATCACACACACAAAAAAATAAAGAAAGTAAGAAAGGAAGGAAGGAAGGAAAAGAAAGGGAGAGAGAAATAAAGAAAACAATAAATAAATAAATAAATAAANAAAGAAAGAAAGAAAGAAAGAAAGAAAGAAAGAAAGAAAGAAAAGAAAGGAATTGAATGGATACTTGACTTCAACTTCTGGCCTCAACACACATGTACACATACACACAACACATATGTGCATATGCACATGCCCCATGCATACATAACAGAGTAGCCCCTAATAACTATGGTGATTTTGAAGTAGTGTGAATACAAATGATATTTTGGAACATCTGTAACAGCATTATTGGAACTTACTGGCCTGTGTTGCCCATGTTCATAATTGAAAGAAATGCTAACTGAAGGCTAAAGGTAAGTCTTAAAGGTTAGTGGAGAGCTAGTTTTCGCATTCGCTTTCAAGAACTTCTCTGAGCTCTACCCATAGACATTCAAAAAGGTTCATGTCTGGATCCAATGTCAAAAATTCTTAATTCAAAGAAATTAAAATTAAAATTTGGAAGATAAAAGAAAGGTAACTATAAAGACTGGCCCAAAGACATAGAAGGTTTCCAAGAGGCAGCGTCTGCAAATGTGATGGGGTGGCCAGTGCTAGCAATTTAGGGAGCAGCCCCAGTTAGAACCAAGTTTCAGATAAGCAGAGACATTTTAGAAAATAAAAAAAGAGTAGAAGTATATCCTGTGAAGTATTAGGAAAATACTTGTGCAAAAATTATTTGCTATTTTCTTCTAACTGGGGCAGCAAGGGATTGAAGACAGGACAGATCCACAGACACATGGGTACAGAAAGCTGGGATCGGACAGATGTGTGGGTTCTGATGGAGTTGGACAACCAGGAACCTTGGCACTATTATTGCTTACAGAGGTGAGGTATTAGCTGGACCTAATAAGAGATCTCAGCCTCAGGCTGTAAGCTTCTGGAAAGAGGAAATTGCAGCTGCTAGCATTTGTATACTTTGGTCAATCATGGGTAAACACATTTGAGCCAGTATGGGGGAAGCTTTGCTGTTTTCCCTTTGGTCTGAGGCCTTGGTCTCTGACACTGATAGCTCAGATCAAACAACATACCCAGAACTTCACTCAGTCCCTACAATTATCCAGCAAAATTGTTCATTGCTCTGAAGGACTTAAGGACATTTTGGTCCAATGTGTGTTGTAAAGGACGTGAGGATGGGGACACTCAAGAACTCCAGAGAACAACAACAACAACAATAACCAAATCGTTTGAGCTAAAGAGAGCAAAGCATGGGACTTGGTACTTTCCCCCTCCATGGTTGATTTCTAAGTGTGTGGTGTCCAAGTCTCATTTCTGTTGCTCTGATAAAATAGCCTGAAAAAAAGCAACTAAAGGAAGACCGGGTTTAATTCAGCTCACAGTTCCAGGTTCGAGTCCGTTTCAGGGGAGTCAGGGCAGGAACTTGAAGCAGCTAGTTCCGTGACAATCAAGAGCAGACAGAATGAATACATCGTACTAATACACTCAATCTACCTTCTCTGCTCTTACATAGCCCAGTGCCTTAAACCAGGGAATGGTACCACCCACAGTGGGCAGGGACCATCCACATCAGTTAAGGTCATCATGACCATTTTCCCAAACACCAGCTTCATCTAGACAATCCCTCATTGATAGTCTCTTCCCAGGTTGAAACTAGGATATGCCAAGTTGACGATCATTACAGTTGGTCAGAATCGTTTTGAGTGCACATATTTGTCCAGAATGAGGTATATGAAATATTTTATTAACTGTAATTTTTTTTCTTATAGCATTTGTCAAATTAGCTCTGGCTAGAGAGGATATGCACCTCATAGCGTGTCATCCGCACTTCTCAGCCAGCTAGGGCTTTACAAGCAGTGAGAAAAGCCTTCCAGAAGAATCTCAACTACCTCAGGTCCCTGGCAGTAGTGGTTCTCTTTGCCAGCTTGGAATGTTCCACTGGCTCATTGTAAACCTGGCTTCTTCTTGGCTTTACCTTCTGAGGGAGACCTGTTCTGACACCTCCGTATTCATTAGTCCCTGCTCCCTTTCTCTACCCCTCTCTCTCCCTCCCTTCCTTGCCCCCCACATGTGTGTAGGTCAGAAGTTAACACTGGATGTCTTCCTGTCCTCTGCTATTCTCAACCTTAGTATTATTTTGAGGAATGTAGGGTCTCTCCCTGAACCCGACATTTACGTATTGGATTCTCTATGAGCTCTGGGGTCTCTACGTGTCTCCACAGCTTTGGCACTAGGGTCTCAGACAAGTGTCACCACACCCAGATTTTTTTTTTAACTTTCACATGGGCACTAGGGGTTCAAATGGAAGTCCTCACGCTTGTGCGGCAGGCATTTCATCGGCTTAGCCTCCCCTCCTATCCGGACCAGGTTCTTTGTTCTTATTCATTTTCACGGTATCTCATTTGACGTGTTTTTCCCCTTTCTGTTTTTGCTTTGCTTTATGATACTTCCAGGATCTGCAATGATTTCATGCTCTGCCTTCTTGCTTATTACAGTATTTCTCAGAATCTAATACACCCTGGATAGTACACTACACCATGGCTATCTATTCTACTGAGAAAGAAAAAGAAAGCCACAAATTAAACAGTGACATGATGCCTTAATGATAGCTTGGCACCATGCCTGGGTGGGTTGCAGTGACCCCTTGCTGACTAGAGAATTTGTTCATTTCCTGTAAGTGGTTCTCTGCCATTGGGAGCTTTGCTCAGAGCATGATGGACAGTCCTTTTGCGCACACACCAATAAGCTCAGCTTATATTGTAATTATCTTTCCACAACACACTTGTTTGATACTTTATAGGAAAATCTCAGACGATGGGCCACTCCTCCAAGATTAGATTTATGAATTCCCTTCATCTCTGGCTTTTTGTGTGCAAATCATAGGTGGCCAGTTCAGAAACATTTAATCTGGCAATTAATCTTAACTTGCTGGGTCAGCAAGGTGGTTCAACTGGTAAAGGGTGCTGACTGTCAATCAAACCAGGCAACCTGAGTTCAATCCCTACAACCTACAAGCTTGGAAAGAGAGAACTGACTCCCAGCAATGATCCTTTGGCCTCCATGTGCTGTGCCATGTGCACACACACAAATAAATAAATAAATGCAAAAAAATTTCAAGCTTAACCTGTGTCATCCTACTGAAAAATGAATTAACTCCATTGACATGACAGTCAATGAGCACTTTTGATTGGTGTTGCTGCCAAGACCTAGCCAAGAACATTGGTAAGATGCATTCAATTTTAAAGATATTAAATATGAATGAAGATATGCTGAGGAACTGATAAGGCAGAGTCTCTGTGTTCTGTGTCAGGAAACTGGGTCCCTGTCATTTGTGACTTCCTGTGTGTGCTCAGTACCTCACATATCCAGATGGAATGCAACATACACATGTTACATGAGTAGAGGAGTTAGCATGATCCTGCACATGCATGTTTTATTAGCAGCAGAGTTGATTAGAGTCTTATGGAAATAAAATAATACATGGAGAGCTTCTGTTATTTCTTAACTTTTTTTCAATTATTCATTTATTTTTATTTTATGTGTATGTGTGTGCCTGAGTGCATGTGTGGGCACCTCATGTGTGCAGTGCCTGAAGAGCCCAGAAGAGGGAGTCGGATCACCTCCAGCTAGAGTTACAGGTGGTGATGAGCCACCCAACATGAATGCCATGAATAGAACTCTCATCCTCTGTGAGAGCAATCAGCACTCTTAACCACAAACCCACTTCTCCAGTTTCACTTCTGCTATTTCTAAAAATTCCTTTATTCTGTATTAGTTTAAGTGGCAATACCAATTACAAGAATGAGAAATTTGGCTGAGAAATATGATGACAGAGTCACTACTGGCAGAGGTCTCACTGTATGATGAAATCTTTTTGGATAACACATTTAGTTTCCAGACAGAGACTCAGTATCAACTACTGACAGTGACAGATGACCCTTGGTCACCCAACAGTATAGATTTGGAAGGACAAGAAACAGAATCACATCCATGCTAGTTATATAGTAATGCAGTAGGTACACAAGGTAATAATGTGGTCATTGTGCGTGTGTGTGTGTGTGTGTGTCAGAGGACAACTTGTTGGAGCCAGTCTCTCCACATGTGGGTTCTGGTGACTAAACTCAGGGCCTCAGGCTTGGCAGCAAGTGTCTTAACCCACTGGGCCTTCTTGCTAGCTCTAATGTGGCCACTAAATTTTGGAACAGCATGAAAGAAGGAGGATTGTCAGGCATTGCTGAAAACTGAGTATCGTGTGGGAGTAGCAAAGAACTACTCACCTTTGTACAATTAAAAAGCATCCCTGTGTTTGAAAATGAGAAATTGAGGCGTGTAGCTTAGATTCTAGCCCGAGTCTTGACTTTTTGTCATGGCTTTTCTAGCAACTCTACTTGGACTCAGAGGACCTGGGAGCTGGGGAATGAGCCATAGAGATGAGAACAGAGGATGGAACTCATTGTAGAGAGAAGCCCAGCAGGTGGGCTAGACAGATTTCTCTCTCTGAACAGTTGCAGTGGACCGACATGTTTTCTAAGCAACACTGAGAACTTGAAGGCATGGGTAAAATAAGAGATAATTCTGATCCATTGTCCACTACCATTCCTGCGTATCTTCTTTATTCATTTTCATGGCCTTGATTTGATTCCTACATCCTTCTGCAGCTTCTGAAAGAGCTATGGGGTCAGATCTGCTTTGATACAGGACAAACACATCAGGATGCTGAGATGGAAGGAGGCTCCATCACAAGTGACACTTGAAAGAATGAGAGGTTAAAAGGAAGAGGAAGCATAGAAGAAGGCCAAGAGAAAGCAGCAAGAGTGAGGGGTCTAAGCACCCACTGACCGGGTATGATGACCAACATCTATCAAAATATTATCATAAGACCATCATTTTATGAGCTAACCAAGTAGTAATAATAATAATAGCTAATACTAAAACCCATTGCCCTTTGCCAAGGTCAAGTTGAGTCAGTGGTTATGCATTTTAAAATTATTATTATTATTATTTTGTCAACTTGACATAAGCTGTAAAAATGCTTCCATCAGACTGGCCTGTTGGCAAGTCTGAGGGAATATTTTCTTGATTAATGACTGATGTAGGAGGGCCCAGCTCACTGTGGGTTGTGCCATTTCTGAAGCTGAGCAAGCCATGGAGAACAGGTCAATAAGTAATGCTGTTCCATGGTTCCTCCCCAAGTTGCTTTTGATCATGGTGTTTTTCACAGCAACAGAAAGCAAACTCAGACAAGACCCAAGAATGAATGGGGAGATAAGGAGCTGAGACTAAGGAGAACCGGGTTGGGATACCTTTAGTCTTCAGACCTTTAAACCCTCAGTACTGGGTTTGTAGATGGATAGATCTGCTTTAGTGTGGGGTCGATACGCGGAATATTCCCATGTTAACTATTCACTTAGCACAGTGCTGATCAGCTGGCTGAGGATCACCTATAAGAAGGACCTGGAGGCTTCTTTTGTCTTAGCCAAGCAGAAGTGTAAGGTTTGCATACTGCCTGAGAAACCTCTGAGCCCCAGGAACCTGGGCTCTGGCAAGACTAACTACTGCTTCAGGGGCGATCAGCTTCCTTCTACCACAGGATGGCCATGCCCGCTGGAGTTTGAACTGCAAATTTACCAGCCAATGATCTTTTCTGAATCCTAGAACTATGTAAGTTGAAATGTATCCCTAGGACTAGTTTCCCTTTGAGGAAGAGCCACTTTAGGGAGTCCTTTGGTTATTTAAAGTAAGGGGACTATCCACAGTGGCGAGTACCCTTGAGCCAAAGAAGTAATTCAAACACTGACAGGCTGCGTGGTCCTTACAGAGGCAGGCAGCATTCCTAGGAGCGCAATGGTGCTTCTCTACATTAAGACTGAGCAAAATCAAGGGGGTCTGGCTTATACCGGTGGTCTTTTCTTTTTTAAGTGAGAACAAAAGAAACATTTTTTTCCACCCACCCCCACCATGTTTTTCTCTCAAGAGGACACAAGCAGTAGGAACCGCACACAGTATAGCCATTGGGAAAGCCAGTTTCCCTTCCTGACCCAGCAGAACTAGTGCTGCGGTGCTTGCAGCAGGTCCAGGCACCTGGAGCTTTCCTTGGCAGGAGCGGAAGGAGGGGGAAAGGAAAGGGGGAAGGGAGTGAAGGGTAGAGTTGGGAGGGGGATGGCATTGGAGAAAGCCAGGGGTGCTTCCAGGAACAGAGCCAGCTTTGAGCAGAGCACAGTTTGAGGCTGTGTCCCCAGGGAGAAGACTAGGGCTTTATTGCAAGCTCCTCGGAGAATGTGGTATCGACAGCAGAAGGAAACTATTGTGGCCTGGTGGAATTCCTCAGAGTGGGGAGTCTGGTCCGGGCCTGGGAGCTGAGTTAACAGCGAATGCAGAGGGAAGGGAGTGGGTCATTTTTTGCTGGGCCTTCCTGGCAGTCCCTGAACTGTTCAGGGGCCCCCTCCCTGAGCTGGGGTGTCCCTGGAGCAACTGGCCCAGGGCCTTCGGTGGGAGGGTGCCCATTCCAGTACAGCTGTGTCCAAGCAGGCTGGGTGTGGCTGTGGTTTCTCTACTCCAGAAGGGCTGTGGCATTTCAGTAGTGGGCAAAGGTCAAAGCAGAGACTCCTAACTTGTCAGAGTGCTGAGAACAAGGGACTGCCAAAGCTGTCCTAAATGGGACAACTCTGTCATGGTTCCCAGGCCTAGGGAAGATCAAAGAAGAGAGAGAAGAAAGACAATATGTAGCCATTTCCTGTTTGTGGCAGGACCACTCCTGTCTGTAAGCCAGTGCCCTTGTAGCTTTACAAGGATGTCTCTATCTTGTAGATCTGTGGCCTCTCCCATTGCTGTGATATCAAGTTTCAGAAGCTCTAGAAAACTGAGACCCTCGATGTCCATTTTCTTTGTGATACTGGTTCCCCCAGCACCACTTGCTGCATGACTCGGAAATATAACCACACGTTTGCACATGTGGGTCCTCTTCTTTCTCTCTGGCTGTCTTGCTCTCCCCAGTGCCACCTAAGAAAGGAGAGAGATCATTTCTTCGTCACCAGGAGTGCAACAGCCTTATAAAACAAGGCAAGGCCTGCCTCGCTCTCCTCGGGTTCAGATAATAGGGCCGTTTGGATTCATAGCTCTGGGTAGTACTTCACAGTCTGTGACATCCCTGTGTGTGGCCTTCTGGTGAAAAGAACATTAGTGTTTGATGGCGGCATGTTATTTCAGTCTCGTTTCTGACAATAATGGTACAAATTTCCCTTCTTCTGACACATTTGAGATGGCCGGGAGGAGAAACAGAAGAAAAGAAATCTAAATTTATTCTTAACAACTGAAAGAGCTAGAAAATGAGTTGTTAAAAGCGGCGAGAGGGCCAGTCCAGCCAGGGGTGCAGGCCCAGCGCCGAGGGTGTTCTCTTGCTGCTTTGATTGGCCTTGGCTTCTGGACCTCCAAAAACAGAACATGACCATTTTTCTACAGCTCTGTTTTCTTCTTTTTAAACTTTGTGAAGTTAGTGTTATCAGTTTGACAGGCTCTAGAATCACCTAGAAGTTGGATCTCTGGTGGGGGCAGGGTGATCTTGATTATATTAGTTGGTATGAGAAGACCCATCTTAACTGTGGCCATGATCCTTCCACAAGCAGGGTCCCTGGGCTTTATGTGGAGAGAGCAAGCCAAGCATTGGCACACATGCATTTTTCTCCTGCTGCTGGACGGCATGTGATGTGGCTTCTAGCTCCTGCCCCGGTGATTTCCATGCCATGATGTACTGGAATCTGGAACTGTGGGCCAAATCAACCCCTTCTCCGGGAAGGTGCTTTTGTCAGTATATTTTTATTTTCACAACAACAGAAAAAGATACTAAGATAGAAAGGATCTCATGTATCCCAGACTGACTTACACAGAGATACACAGCCAAAGATAGCCTTGAACTCTCAGTCCCCCTGCCTCTACTTCATGAGTGCTAGGAATATACAGTTGTGACTCACCATGCCTGATGTATAGATTGTCAGAGACTCAATCCTGGGACTGCAGGCATGCTAAGCACGCATTCTATCAGTGGAGCTGCACCCCAGCCCCCACTGTAGCTTTTATTTAACAACTGCCTGTTTGGGACTCATAAACCATCTCTTTTCTTTGGGGCACAAAGGCAATCATGCAGTATAAAAAAAGAAAAAAAACATTTTAGAGTGGACAGGCTCTCATTATTCCTGCCTTGGGGTATCTTATGATGGCGTATTTATTTCCCTCTGCCCAAAGAGGTTACCACCCCAAATGGGCTAGAATGATCCTACCATCAAGCAGGCTTTTATGGCTGTAGGAATGAAGTTCTGATGGAGCCCCAAGGGAGCTGGTTCACCCCAGCCCAAACAGGGCACTCTGCCCTCTGACTCTTTGCAATCAGATTTTAAAATGGAGTATGGAATTCTGCAGGAAACACAGCTTTCTGGAAATTTCTTTTGTTCTATACTTGAAAATTATGTCCTGCCATATCTGAAAATAGATCATAAGACTGGCAGTGTAGCTCACTGGTTTTCTTTTCTCTGCGTATGTATGTGCAGACACACATGTGTATGTGTGCATGTGGAGGCTAGAAGACAACCTGGATGTTTTCCCCTCAGGTATTGTCCATTACCATTGTTTTAAAGGCAGAGTCTCTCATTGATCTGGAACTTACAAAGTAGGCTAGGCTAGTCTGGATGGCCAGTGAGCCCCCGGGGTCCATTTGGCTCTACCTCCTCAGTGCAGGGCTTAAAAGAGCATATGCCTTGTTTCACTTTTTCATGTGGATTCTGGGCATCAAGTTCAGGTCTTTGTGTTGCAAGGCAGGCACTTACATGCTGGTGCCATCTCCTTAACCCATTGTGGGGTTTCTGATGGAT
>LOEQ01002187.1:122120-191622 GCA_001685075.1 Bramus lutescens | reverse complement strand
CTCTCTCTCTCTCTCTCTCTCTCTCTCTCTCTCTGTGCGTGTGTATGTGTGTGTATATGAAAGCTCATCCACAATTTTGAGTGAGTCCTTGTGCCCAGAGAACCTGTATACCTGCTCACTGACTTTGGTTTCTGCTACCACCCTCTGTTTGTCTGTCCCACACTCATGTCTGGTGTGTGCCTTGTCTTGGGCAGGCATAATGTCTCAGCACCTTCTGGGTCATTACATGCTGTGGAGTGATTCGGAGCTTCAGTCTACAGGGTTTCTTGGGGATGATGAAAACCATATAGTATTCATCACTGTGCTCTCAAAGCTCAGTGGGCTACTTGGCTCATGGATGAGTCCCACACATTGCTTATTGAATTCATACGGAGTGGATGAATATGCCTGGCCATTCCATACCTTCTCTTCAGCATTGAATGCCTTTGGTTAGAAAACTTATTCTGATTCGGGAATACCGCACCCTAGATCTTATGCATTGGCGACAAAGTTAGCTACTCTGAAAACTGTGACATCAAAGGAAGTGTGGTGACAGAGCAAAGGAGAATGCTTTAAGAAAGAAAAAAGGAGAAAGAGCAGGGGAGGAATGGCAGGAGGTTCCCTGCAAAATTTGCAAATCCAAGCTGGGGAGCTTAGCAGTGAGAAGACACAAATGTTGCTTCCTTTAAAGGAATATTTACTTAGCACCTTTGTGTGCTGGGTGTAGGCTATGTATCTGTCCACAGTATCCAGTTTGGGATCTGAGTTTAAAGAACAGCATAGGATATAGACGAGGCCTTGCTGGGGTGGAGGGGAAGGCTTGACGGTGTACGGATGATGGGGAAGATATCTATCTATATTAGTTTCTGTTGTTATAAAAAAATACTCTGGCGAAGGCAAGTTAAAGGAGGGAGGTTTAGTTTGACTTGTGTTCCAGCAGGATAGAGCCAGTCACATTGGGGACTGTGTGATAGCGTGAGCATGAGGCTATCTGTCACGCTGCATTGACAGTTCAAAGCTGAAGTAGTGCAGCAAATGGGGACAGACTACAAAACCTCAAAGCCTGCCCTAGTGATGTGCTTCTTCCAGCAAGGCTCCACCTCCTAAAGGTTCCTAACTTTCCCAAAGAGTGTCACCAACAACTGGGGACCAAGTGTTCAAACACTCAAGCCTATGAGAGACTTTTCACATTCAAAGCACAACAGCATCCAAAGAGTACCAAGAAAAGACAGAAAACAAGTAGATGATATGGTGTGTCTGCTTCTACCTGATGTGTTCTGGGAGCTGTATGTCCTGTGTGCTAGCCTCGAGCAACCTCAGCAACTGCCTTACGTTCAGCCTGTGCATCTCAAAGGACCCCTCACAGTCCAGTTTACTCAGGAATGGAGCTGCTTGGGATTTCACTCCTGCCCCCTAACACCAAGATGCATAACAGATGTCTGATTCTTTCTTCCTTTTTTTTTTCCTCTCCTCAATTTTCCCTATCTACTTGAGGCTACAGGAAATTCCTCAAGTGTGGAGAGCCAACAGCTCCAAGATGGCCCTGAGCTCAGAATCACAGTTAGAGCCAGATGCACTGATTTAGGTTAAGAAAGAAATTTTGGGTTTCTTTATTCTAAAAAAATCTTGGTATGATAATTTTCTCATAAGGAAATTGGCTTCTACAGAGAGTTTTAAAAACAGCATTGTAAAAGCTAGCAAATATATGCACGAGAGTTTAACCCACCCTTCCTTATTGCAACTAGACCTGACCAGATGTCACACTCCAGTTCATCCAGCCCTTGTGGGGCTGGATAAGAGAGTCAAGAGATAAGAGTCAAATTCTATGCGCCCTGAATTTTCTCTACAATTGAAGGTCCTGTTTATGAAAAAGAATCCAATGTCACAAACTCTTTGATTAGATAGGGGGCTCCAGAAGGGGCTTATGGGGCAAAGGGCCCTTAAACTTAAGCTGTACTGGTTTCATGGCAAATTAGCCTATGGTTCCAAGCCCAGGTGGGTTGAGCATGGAGGGGTCAGGATGGGGGGGAGTTGAGTATGGAGGGGTGGATGTGTCAAGTGTCCCTACTGGGAGCAATTGGAGCCTGGGAAAGGTGTCTCCTGGGAGGCATGCTTAGGATTTTTGAGTAGATATGCTGATTTATGGGGAAGGGCTCATTGTGACGTGGCTCTGGAGGTGATGACCTGACTTTCTCTAGTTAGAAGAAAGTACGCAGAAAAATCACTGCTGCTCTTTGACTGGCCATTGGACCCTATTTGCCAGAAAGGGCTGGGAAGTCCCTGGCTCAGAGACTTTCTGCTCCTTGTTAAAAGATGAGAACTGCTGGCTGCTGACATATTGACTTCCCCAGGGGTGGGGGTGGGTAGGGGACCAGACTATTGCCCACCAGCTTGTTCTTGGGAGTCATTTGTTATTTAGTAGGGAGATGAAGCCTGAATCCATTGCATCTTTGGATTTACAGCCTGCTTGGGAGAGGAGGGATGGCCTTTTGTTGCTTCACGGCCTGGGAATGAGCTACCTGCCTCTGGCAGCTGTAATTACAGCAGTTTCCCCAATGGACACCTCTAAGGAACCTCTTTTCAGAAAGGGCAGTTGTCATGGTGGCTTACTTTAAGATGGGGAGAATTCTGTTGCAGGGCTGGGGTGCCCTGTTTAATTACCTGGGTTAGTACTGGCCTTAATTGTGCTAAAATGTGACTGAGGTGTTCCCAGTGTCATCTGTGTGGTGTGTAAATATTGAGCCCAAAGATTGTATTTCTACAAACACATCTTGTCTATTTTTATTTTGTTTACTTATTTTTGAGGTGGGGTTTCATGTAGTTCAGCCTGGTGAGCTCCCTATGCAGACAAGGATGACCTTGAACTTTCCATCCTCCCGTTCCATATCCCAGATGCTGGGATTACAGGCATGCATCACCACATCTGTCTTACAGGCTCCATCCTCCTGCTCCACATCCCAGATGCTGGATTCAAGTGTACACTACTACACCTGGTTTACAGGCCTTGTTTATAATGTTGGGTTTTCTTTGCCTAACAGGAAACCCCTAATATCTTTCTACCACTCCCCCCCACTCCATCTTTTCGCCTCTTTGTTCCTGCATCTCTTCTTCTTCCTCTTTTTCTCATTCATGGAACTTTGGCCTCATACTGGGTCCTTCGCTGAGCACCAGAAGTACAGATGAATCAGGCAAGTTACCCAGATGTAGGTGAGCACATCTGGACACACAGCAACAGAGAGCCTTTTAGGGAAGAGGCAAGTCCTGGGCAATCAGCTTCCTCACCTTGGAACTATTAACATTTTGGACCAGACAGCTGTATGTGATGAGGCTGCCCCTGTGCATTGTGGGAGTGTTAGTATGATCCCGGCCTCTCCCTGCTGGAAGCCAGCAGCTCCTTCTTCCCCCAGATGTGACAAACCTCAAATGCTCTAACTTGGGGAAATGTCTTGGGGAAAACAATAACACTCTAGTTAAGAATGGTTGTGAACTCTCACCTTGCTGGGAATCCCAGCAAGGCCCCAGGCTCTGCCTCGAGCTGTGCTTTCCTGCACTGAGCTGTGAGTTCAGAAGCAGCTGACTGGATTTTCTTAGGCTCCTCTTTTTTTTTTGTTTGGAAAATGAGAGTGAAGGAAGCATTGTGCAAGTGTAGATACACATGTGTGTACATGCACACATGTTTGTGCACAGGCTTGTGGAGGCCAGAGGTTGACCTTGGGTGTCTTTCTTAGTCACTCTTACCTTCCTATTGTTTTAATTTTAGAAACATTTATTTATTGTGTGCATGTGCCCACACTTTTTTTTTTTTTTTGGAGACAGGGTCTTTGACTGAACCTGGAACTCACCATTTTGCCTAGACTGACTGATCAACACGCTCCAGAGGTTTCCTTGTCTCTGCCCTTCCCCACTCCCCAGAACTAAAGTTATAGACACATGTTACCAAGCCTGGATTTTATGTAGGAGCTGGTTACCTGAACTCAGAACTTATAATTGTGAGGAAAGAACCGTATTGAACGGGAGTGAGCCGTTTCCCTCAGCTCCCTTGAAGGAATTTTGGGTATGTCTGCTACAACTCATTAGATAATGCATTCTGGAAAGGGGAGGACACTTGATGCTTTACCATATGCTTAAAATGTCTAGGACAGAAGCCTGTCATCAGTCACCAGTAACTAACAGATGCTGGCTGTGTGATCAGTTAGTTTACATGGCTCATGGAAGAGGACATCCTCATCTTAGGAAAGCTCATCCTCGTGTTTGAATCCTGGTGCTGCCTCACGCAGTCTGGGAAGCTTGGCTGGGTTACCTACCCTCTCTGCGCCTCAGTTTCCCCATATGTAACATGGAGATAACAATGTCTGCGATCTCAGAGCTGTTGCCAAGGCTTAGTGGGGCAGAGTGACTATGAAAGGTTAGCTACGGCTTAGATTATGCAGGCGAGACTAACTAGCTCTCGAGGTTCTGCAGTATAGACCTCAGTGTGTGGTGCCCACAGTGATGGTCCTGGCAATCATCATGAGGAAAGAATCCCACAGAAGGAAAAAGTGGGAGTGTCTCTGAAGGCTGCACAGACTTTATTTCTATAGCAGGGATCTGAGGGGCAGGGAAGGGAGAGTTCCCTGGAGAAGGTCCTAGAATTCTTGGAGACTAATCGGTGGAACCATGGAGGTCTAGACAAGCAGAACCAACCAAGCTGCTCAGAGCAGTGGAGTGACCTGCTCAGGCCATTCTGAAGGTGAGGTCGAGAGCCACGCTTCAAAGCCCAGGATCTTGACTCCAAATCTAGAGTTCTGGTCTGAACAGCACTATGGGGACCCAGGGTCACACACGTTTCCCTAAGTACCTAGTTTGAAGACTGTTTTCAGGGTCTGTAGGGCAGAGGAAGGTTCAAGGAGGGAAGATCTTGGTTGGGGCCAATGACACCAGGGAAGAGATATTCGGCAACCACAGCATCCAAGACTGGACTGGTGTGTACTTTTGCATTGTCTATTAGGGTGGAAAAACTAGAGTTGCTAAGCAAATCTGAAGGGAAGGCATTCAAATGACCAGGCCAGATCATTTCCAAGCAGGAAGTAGCAGGAAGAGCTGAGGCCTTGTTTTGCATTCAGGTGAACAGCTGATTATAAGTCAGCTCTATCGGGTTGGGAGAGAAAAGAAGTCCTGTCCAAGCTATCTTTCGCCGCCCTTAATTAGCTGATAGTGGGTACTGGCAACTGGAAACACACACAGGATGATTTATACAGGAGGATCAGCCGGAGCTCATAGGGGAGGAGTCTGTGAACCGTGGGCCATTGTGGCTAGTGCTACTAATCAGAACACTGCCGCCATCCGTCTGTGGGGCACTTCACCTTGCTCAGTTGCCTTCCTAGACACCGTGGAACCCTGACAGTCCTATTAGGCTCATGTTCCAGAGGTGCAAACTGAGCCCCATTGGATCAGGTGATCTGCCAAAGGGCATGTGGCTGTGGTCTGGATACTTTAATCATAGACCTCAGAGAGTGCTAGAGCCTCCTAAAGCAGCCACTCTCTACCATGGCTCTCCCACCTCCCAGGTTCATGACCTTTGTGTGGTCTGTTAGCACATAAGGTAACAGGGTTGATCTGGGTGTGGCTACAGTCATCCCCTGAGTGAGCTCTTTGGTGAATTTTCTAGTCTTGGCTAAGTGTTGAGATGACACAGATCTAGCAGCTTTGCAAGCTCTTAAAAATCTTGAGCCATGTCCACTTGACTAACCTCTTCCCAGGTGGCTGCCCTGGGGGAACTTAAAGGCAAGATATGTTTGTCATGTTAAATTCCTTAATCTGGAACCTACTTGCTATGAAGCAATGACTGACTACCAGGAAGTGTGAGGTATGACGATCTCTGGTAACCAGTTCCTCCGCCCTCCAAAGCTTTCTACCCTGGTCTGAAGTTCTTGGGAGCAGAGTTCTACCTTGGGGGACTCCCATCTCTTGGGGTTAACCATCACTGTCTCCACAAGCCAAATACAAGGGATTGGCAGAGATGAAGCCATGGCTCAGAATTCCTGGGAGCTACTCTGTGTGGTCACATGTATCTCCATCTACACATAGAAATATGTCAGTGGAGAACTACAGTCTCATGGATGCATGCTGGACCTGACTCAAAACACACATGTATATGGAGCCTTTCTTGCTTGTCTGCTTTCCCAAGATTGGAGCCTTTCTTGCTTGTCTGCTTTCCCAAGATCCCCAATCCCCCCATGATGTCTCAATTTTCCGGCATCATTTTAGTGAGTTAAAGTGGAGCAGTAGCACCAAAGCCCCCATAGGAAGAGGTGCTGATCCAAGCAAGCAGACAGGAAGCAAGCTGGAGGACCCAGGCGGTGGGCAGAGAGAACCCTGCCTTGCTAATCACATGAGGCTTGTTTTGCTCAGATGAAGTATATTTTGTTCTAGAGTTTCTAATAAGGTTATGGACACTTTTGATGCAAAGAAGAAATAGGACAGTGTTGAAGTAGGGGCAGGACACATCTTTAAGACCCCACAGGGGTTGAAGGTAGGAAACAGATTTATTGAGTTTACAAAGTCAGTTTTCTTTTTAAATGTTTAAAATTATATTTTATGCAAGGCATGGTGGCACACACCTCTAATCCCAGCATTTGGGAGACAGAAGCAAATATATCTTTGTGAATTTAAGGCCAGCCTGGTCTACACAGGGAATTTTTAGGCAAGCCAAGGCTACGTAGTAAAACTTTGTTCCCCACCTCCCAAAAGAAGAATTTTAAAAAGTACATTTTATTAGTTGGGGGAGGGCCTCACAAGTCTTGGTACATATGTGGAAGCAGGAGGACAATTTATGGGAGTAATTTCTTTTCCTCCACTGCGTATGTCCCTGGGATCAAACTCAGGCTCCCAGGCTGACAGCAAGGGTATGGCTCACTGACTGAGTCATTTTGCTTGCCAAGATTTGTGTTTATATTTATTTATTGAATGTGTTGTGTGTGTATGGCCATGGTGCATGTGTGTTAGAGGTCACAGGGCAACTTTTGAGAGTAAATTTTTTCCTTCCACTATGTGGGTCCCAGGGATCAAACTCAGCTCCTCAGGCATAGTGGCAAGCGTCTTTACCTACTAAGCTGTGTCTTCAGCCAACTTTCTTCTTGACAACCTGAGAGCTGAGGGTCAGCGAGAGAAAGGGTAAGCGTGCTGAAAAGAAAGGGCCTGAGAAGAGGACCCTGATATGCTTTGTGGGTTTCTTTATAGATTCCCTTCCTGCTTTTGATGGCTCCTTGGAAGAGAAGGTGGTGTTCATGAAAGTTGCTCAGACTTCAGACTGGACCTCCACCCTCCTCTCAGAGAAGGGAAATTTGACCTTTTAAAAGAGTTGATAAGCTAAAACCAAAGTACACGCAGAGAGGAAATTCAAGCTCAGAGTGAGGGTGGGGTGGACCATGTGGGGCAAGGCCCCTAACCTGGCAGGGGACTTAGGTTTGGCTTTTAGATTCTGCCACCAGCATAGTGAACTTGTGTGTTTGGTGGCCACATTTACAGAATGGACAGGCTGGGGCTGAGGACTCGCTGCCCTGAGGAGAAACATGGGCTCTCATGGGAAGCGTGACTTTTTGGACAAATCATGCAACCTCTTTGGTTTGTCATCTATAAATGAGACTGAATGATATAGTTGCCACTTAATTTTTATCTGGGCCTAAGAATGGGCTACTGCTTAGCAGAGACTAGCCATGTGGTAGGAATAAAGGCTAGACTTTATAGTTTAAAGTATACCTATACTGTGTGCTGTGGAGATGACTCAGTAATTAAGAGAGTTTGCTGTTTTTGCAGAGGATCCAAGTTCAGTTCTCAGCATTCACATCCAGTGGTCCATAACTTATAGTAACTCTAGCTCCAGGGGACCTGATGCCATGTCGTTGCTTCTAGCCTTCCCAGACATCTGCATGCATGTGCACATACTCACACACATAAGATATCTTAAAGCTTGCTTATATTGTAGCTATGTATATAGTAATGCAGTGACTAATTATAATAACATTAATGTGGTGACATCATATCAATGTGTATGTTTTCCCTTACCATTAGTGAAGGACTTGGTTTAGACTTTGAGCGCTTGGCTGTCCTCTCCTATCTGCTCTTCCCAAACAAGACTCAAGGACTTTACGTAACTGAGGGCCAAGTGGGCTCCATGCCACAGAGGAGAGGTTGAAGCACCTCTGGATGGAAGTGTAGGGGCACTTCTCCCTGCTACCTGAGTCTGGGTAGTTAGTGCTTGGGCACTTGGCAGAGGCAATTCACTCCTGTGGCCAAGGAAGTTGAACAATGGGTGCCCTGTTGCTTTCTGGGGCTGTGTCAAGGTATTCAACTAGGTCAGAAAGGCAGGACAAGAACAATACCTCTATCCCAGGTCACATGGGAAAGCATTGACAGAGAGGCCTCTCAGCCTCCAGGCCTGGCAGTGTCCTGGAAAGACCAACTGGAATCTGTGGCAGGTGGTATTTCAGGCAGCACTGAGCTGTCATGAGATCAATAGTCCCATGGTGTGACAGCCCTCTTAGGGTAGCAGCCTGCAGTCAGGTCCAAGGTGGAGAAGGGACAGTGTTATGTGCTGCTGTTCAGGCAATGACGGGTGTCTCCCATCCCCTCACTGCCCCAGGTGTCTGAGTCTCCTCCAGGAATCTGTGCCACACACAGAGCAAAACAGTCAGAGGGGACTTATCTGCCATGTCGTTGCTACCTGACAACTGGTTACAAAGCAGTGTGGCACCTTATACTTGGTGTCAGGACTTAGCAGAAATGTTGCTTATGAGCAGACTGAGGATTGGCTGTACACATGGGAGTGGGAGCATGACCATGGAGGAGACAGTTTCGGCTAGCTTTGACTCTTGTTCTAGGTGATCAACTAGACCCTTGCTGCATATTCAGCTCCGTGACCAGCTTAGCTGCAAATACAGCCCAGCACAAATCTGTAAACTTCTCTGGGACATAATTTTTTTTTTTATAAAAAATTTTTGGTAATTCAGTTGTGTCATTCTTGAGTGTGGATATTGTACCTAACGTCATATAGCTGGGTTTGCAATTTTAAAATCATATTGTCCCAACCATGACAGTGTTCTAACCATTCCCACTTTACAGGTCAGGAAACTGAGGCATAGAGTTGAACTGTGAAGAACAGGACCAGGGTTAGAAACTTCCACTCTGTCTGGAAACCCCAGCTTTGGTCAGGTTGTGGCATTGTCTTGGGGACTAAGACACTATTGTGTGACTTCCTATTTGGCAGGTAGGATCACCCCACAAAAGGCCAGTTTCTGAGCATCTAGCTTCTGGGTAAGTCTGGATGTCTGTCTTCCGGCAGCCCTGACTTTCAGGCACTAGGTATCAGGATAGAGTTCCCTTCCGGAATTTGCAAGGGCTCTTTTGTTCCTTCGCCATCCCCGCCCCCCTCGTGTAGGAGGTATATCTGAGAAGGACTTTAAGGCAGCAACCTGGAAATTCAATTCCCTGTGAACCGTGCTCCCATTAGGCTCTGTAATGGGATCACTCTTGCTTGGCAGGTGTGCTACAGTCAGGCTTCCACCTGCTGTAATTACAGGTCCTCCACACTTCCCCAGCTCCCGGCTCTCTGAGACCTGAAATTTTTGCAAGTGTGTCTCCTGTCCTTAATAACTGGTTGGCAGCCGTTCATCAGCGCCACGAGCAGTCAGGTGACGCCTCTCCTCACCGCCTCTCCTTTCTTGTTTGAGAGACAGATCAGGGGCTCTACCCACTTAAAGACTCTGGGTTCAGAGAGCAGGGGGATGACGACGGGGGTGAAACATGTCTCCGTATTCCATTTTTGGGTTTTAATTTGTATTCTCCTGGAGAGATGTGGATTAGAGGTTGTGAAACTATCATGGTAGAGCAATTTCTAAAAATACAAGTGATGTGAGTGGAAGGGACGGGGTTTGGAGAGAGGGCACCTTGCTGCCTCTAGAAAGAGGCAGCAGAGAGCCCTGTACACAATACTTGCAGGTTATGGGGGTGGTGCCCACTGCATTGCAGAAGAAACAGGATCAATGCTCTTTCTTCCTTTCTTGATGGAAGCTCTAGTTGTTTGGTGGTGGTGATGAGGTATTTGGGGAACAGGGCCAGGTATTGGTAACTAGGCAGAGGGTCACTGGACGGTGCACTTCCTCCCTGACCTGTTCCCATGAGCTACCATTGCCTCCACCCAACTTGCATTACTTAAGTCCTGACTCCATCAGTTCTGTGGCCCTATGGCAAGTCCCTAAACCACATTAGCCTCAGTTTGCTGGTTTTAATACATTGGCTCATAAACCCTATCTCATAGACTAGTTTCACGAAAAATGAGTTTAATCTCATAGAGTCTGAGAGAAGTCAAGGGCCCAGTGAACATCATTTTTCTTCATCGTATTAGTGGGTCATAGCTGGTAAGACTCCTTAGGAGGCACCTGCTGACACTAACAAGACTTCCAGGCTCCCTTTACAGTAATCATAAACAGTTGAATTTAGGGCCATGGGGATGATATTTTTGGACAGGTGAATGTTTTTGGTATTCAAATTCTATTATGGAAGTGGCTGTCTCTTTAGGTTATTTGAATAGTCAGTTCTGTATGGTTGTGTAATTGAAGGTCAAAAGAGAGCCATAGCTATTATTTTCACAACTTTCCCTGCCTTTATCCCCTCCACAGTTTTGTCAAGTAGCCAATAAGATCATAGAACCAGAAGTGAAAAATTAGGATTGAGTTTCCCAGATGGGCATAGTGGTGAACACTTTTAATCCCAGCACTTGGGCAGCAGAGGCAGGCAGATAGATCTCTGTAAGTTCAAGGCCAGCCTGGTCTACACAGTGAGTTCCAGGACAGTTAGAGTTACATAATGAGACTGTCAGAAAAACAACAACAACCCCCAAAATTGAATTTCCTTCTCAAATGACAGAACAAGGACTCCTAATCTTCCCGCTTTCCTACTGAGATGGAAGAGGGAAAGCACCCTCAGTTGTTAGAAGACACTGGGGCACATGCTCCCTAAGGAATATTGAAAAGGAATAATTTACTCTTCTTTGGAATCATTTTATTATCTCTGGGTACTGGGATGCAATAAACATTCCAGCATGCCTTTATTCCTAAACTTCTTCCTTTCCCAAGACCAGGCCCTCTGTGCTAGAGGTCCCAAGCTGTTGCTTTGCCCCTCAGACAGTTCAGGGAATGGGGCATATTGTGAAGGTGACAGTCCCCATTGATTCCAGGTAGAGATAGGCACAGCAATGAGCTTGGGACTAAGTGCTTTGGGACAAACTGGTGCTGAAAGTGAGGGCATTCCTACAGGTTTGCTGAGCCAAGGCGGGCATGGGGCTACCCCAAACATCCAGTGTGGCACCTAGACCCTGCAAGGAACTTAAAAGACAGCTGGGGAGTGAATGGCAGTGTCCTAGTTCGAATTAACTGCCACCTGGACATAGCCTTGAATCATCTGAAGAAAACAAGAGTCTCAACTGAGTGTTTCTGTCTGGTTGGTTTGTAGCTATGCCTGTGAGGGACTGTCTTGATTGGAGGAGGGCCTAGCCATCTGGGAGCCACACCATTCCTTGGCAAGTGGTCCTAGATCGTATAATAAAGCTAGCTAAGCATTAGCCCAAGAAGATGCCTGTAAGCAACAAGAGTGAGCCTGGAAGCAGTTGTCCTTCATGGTTCCTGCCTCCCATGTTCTGCCTTCAGTTTGCACTATGACTTCCATCAGTAACGAGTTGTGGTCTGAAGTGTAAGCCAAGTAAAACTTTTGCTCCCCAAGTTGCTTTTGGTCAGAGTGTTTTATCACAGAAACACAGAGGAGAGCAAATCATGTAGCCATAAGGAGACTAAGGCATACACCTTTGTGTAATTTGGCGTCAACCCCAGTATGATCTTTGACCTCTAAGAACCATCTGATTCCCGAGTTGGAAGTGGCCTCAGGGATTGGTTGGCCTAATTTCCTTACTTTATATCTGTAGGAAACTGAGACCAGAATTGAGGAAAGACCGACCCCAGGCCACATAGCTGCTGGTAGCAGGAATTTATGGTAGATACAGGATTGCAATTAACCTCATTTGTATCTCAGCTGAATGCCCTTGAAATAGTTGCCATCAGCTTTCTGTGTTAGAGGTACTAAAGGCGGGGCCAGGCGAAATATCCAGCAAAACCTGCTAATTGCCCATTTATTTCAGTCCCAGCTCTTGAGAAAGCTGCTTCTGACAGATGCCATGAGCTCTACAAATGTTATAATTAGACAGCTTGTTTGGGCCAGAACCTTCCAGTGCAAGACCATCAGATTGGAAATAATGAGACTGATAAGCAAGAACCAAAGATACAGTCAGTTTTCAACAACAGGCCTTCTGGAAGCTACTTATTAAGAAGCCGTCTTTTGCTTCAGAAAGCTGGTGGGAAGCCCAGATGGGCTACGCAGCTTCCTATGCCAAATGGACACCATTGCCAACCCTAAAAATACTAGCTTTGCCTTATTGAGCACTTACTGTGTACCAGCATGCCATCCAGGCATGCCATCTCTTCATTTGGCCCTCACAATAAGTCGTCAAAGACAGAGACTATCCTAGTTCATCTATGACAACCAAAGACTTGCAAGGTTAGGTTATTAGTCTTCAGTGGCATCACTGGGGCTTGAACCCAGGACCCTGTGTGCCACTCATGGAAATCTGCTGTCAGAGCTACGTAAGCAAGCACACATCAAGCATGACTTTTTGCAGCTGGTGTCTGTCTCAGTTGAGTCCTGGCTAAAGGATCTTTAACTTCAGGGATTCCACTACATGGGAAGTGTCTTCCTACACCAGACATGCTCAGCTCACCCTCTGTCACTTCGACAGTCACCTGTCTCTCATATGGACTTGCTTGCCAATCACCTGTATTTGAGTTCTTTTGAGTGAATTGCATTTGTGGAGGGATCCCACTGCATCATCCTCCAAGCTTATGTGGGCAGATAAAACCATTAAGGGAGCAAACAGCTGCTTCCATGGGCCAGGCTTCTACTGCTCTCAGGTCTCCTCACATGGGCTCCTTGGCATGGTGTTCTCTGTCTGCCTGACTTCTTCTGGACCCAGGGGCCGTTTTCTCTCACTCACTTGGAGGCTATGCTCATAGTACACATCCTACTTTAGCATCCATGACTGGTCTGGACCAGACAAAAGGCCAAACACAGGACCTCACCTGAAATGTCTACATTTATAGAAAGAGAGAGATATCCAAGGCAGCCTGGACCCTTGCTGGGCTTGCAGCAGGCACAAGCAATTCATGGGCCTAATGAGGGTGCACAACCACCCTGCTGTGTATGTAGCTGCCCTGATTTAGCAAAATCCCATAAACCAGAGGCTATTTCAGTCGCAGGCAAAGCAGGAGAGTTACCAACACCCAGGCTGAGGAGGTGTGGAGGGGATACTCTGGTCAGATTGATTCTGGGAGTGCGGTCTTTACAGAAAGATCCAAGGGAGATGGAGGAAGAGCTGGGCCTTGGATACAAACATCAGGGAGGGACATGGTGAGAGAGGAGGGTTTGTGTGAGAGTGCGGTAGGAGAGGAAGTAAAGTGGACTCAGTAAGAAAACTGAGTCATGTAGTTTGAGATATGAATTGTCTAACTTCTGGGAAGAAACTGAAGCCCTACCTACTAGATACTGGGGACATTTCATTAGATGGATCCCAGAGATGGAAAGAGGGGCATTTAGTACCTGTTTGCCAGCTGATATTACACCCAGACCCTGGTTGATGTCTGCATATACAAAAAGCATGCTTCTTGGAATTTCTCATGCTTTTAACCCTAATTGACATGGCAGGTGATCTCAATGCCTCAATAAGAAGAGTCCTCAATGCCATATTCTTCTTTACTCTGATGTCCCTGGGAAACAGCAATGGGATGGCTGGGCCTTCCCACTCCCTTCTGGATGATCGTGCTCTCTCAGAGACTTCTCTGATCTGTGATCTGTAAAGTGGAGGTGGCCGTGTATTCTTACTAGGTTGTTGTTAGGCCCCAAAAAGAGAACTGACATAGAAGCTCTGGGCCCCCGCTGCCAGCTCATGGCTTTACCAGTCTGCAGAAAGAGGCTGCAGGCCAGAGTCATTGCTTGGAGGAGGCCTTCAGGTGAAGAGGGAGAAGGTCTGTCAGAGGGATCCCGGTGGACAAGGGCCTGGGGCTCTGTAGGAATGTGTGAGGTAGGGCAGAGATGACTACTATGTGTGCCTATGGGACAGGACCCTTTCTTCGTGTTCCATCCAGATAACCTCCTGCTGCCTAACCCCCTGAGTACCCAGATTCTTTAGAGCCACCCCAATATCTCCCTCTCCTTGATCAGCATGATGCTGGTCCTCTGTGCTAACTTTCTCTTGAGTTCACATTTATCCACCATGGCCCCATCCATGGATCCACATTTCTCTTCTGGATTCTACTCCCCACCCACCTGCCCACTAGCCCAAGGGACTGAAGGTAATTTAATTTGGTGTTACCTCTTCCTGCCCAACCAGTGGTGCAGATTTCTTTTGTTGTTGGGGAAATCCAACCACAAAATAGCCGTGGGCATGCAGGTGCTGCAAGATAAGGCCCTGCTTGTGATGGGGCTGCTTTCCTCCTCCTTCACCCTTTGTCACAGAAGACTTGCTCGGTTCCCAGAACACATAACACTCCTTCCGCACCCGGAACCACAGCTTGCAACCTACTTCCTCCCTGGTTAACCGAGTTAACTCCTGTTTGTCATTCATGTTTCCAGCGAGCAGGCTCCACAGTCTTAGCCTGCCTATCCTCTGTCAGGAGATGGACTTGAGTGAGAAGTCTTCCAATTTGGGATAGTGTTGCCCGATGGCAAGAGTATGAGCCCAGAGTGGGAGTGCTTGGATTCAGCACCTGGAGCCCCCACTTGACTAGCTGCTGAACCTTAGGCAAGTCACTTCCCAGCTCTGTGCCTCAGTTTCTCCACTAATCCCAATGGGAAAAAAATAGTACTCATCTAGAATTGGTATGAGGATTGAGTGAATTAATAGTGGCAAACCCCTCACTGCCAGCATTCCTGACCTCTGGTAGTAAAATACAACATTTGTTACACTGTGGGTGTGGATCTATGATGTTGCATTTAGTCAGCCTTTCTGAATGTGATCCTATGTGATGCAGAAGCCAGAGGTAGCCATCAGGTATCTTTCTCACTCTCCACTTTAGTCTTTGAGGCAGGGTCTCTCACTCAGCTGGAACACACTGCTTCAGTTAGACTGGCTGGACAACCGAACTTCGGGATCTGCCTGTGTCTGCCAGCCTGGGCCTGCTTCTGTGCCTGCCTTTTTACAGTGGTGTTAAGGACTGAGTTCAGCTCTTCATGCTCATATGACGAGGACTCTACTGACTGAGCAAGCTCCCCCAGGCCCAGTCAGGCGCTTCAGAGGACAAGAACTGTCGCCTCAGTGTCTCTCTGAGCACTGACCACAAGAGAAGTTGAAGAGCATTGTGGATCATCCACAGAGGGAGATGGAATAGGGAAATGGGATGGGCGGGAAGAGATAACATGTGAAAGGGGATAGCCTTGGTGGAACCGGGTGCCAGAGCTGCCTGCATGCTTAGCTCTGCCTANGCCTACGGCTGGAAGGGCAATAGCCGGAAAGACAGCCAAGAGACAGAGAGGTTTGCCCTGGCCTTGTTCCTGAACCACTTTCTTGAGAAATAGGACACCACTGGATAGTCACCTAAAATTCCCACTGAGGTTTTTGGATAAAGCTCCACCCCCAACAGCTCCTGTTTGATATAAACTTAAAAAAAAAAAACCAATAAACCTCAAGGAGTGACCTAGAATGGCTGGGGTTGTCCCTTCAAAATGGCCAGAATTAAGATGTTTGATAAGCAGATATATTCCCCGGGGAACAAATTAGGAAATACTTAGTTTTCTTGCCTGAATACCACTTCCTTGGCACTCTTAAATCACCAACACTAAGTAAGGAAAAAGTGGACACATTAGAAAAAAATTGATTCAGGACAACTTGCTAGGAGATATTTTTACTAATGAGACTGCCCTTGTCAGAGCCTGTGCTCTTTAATGCCCTAGATACACTTAAAACAGATGGGAAACCCTTTCCTTTCTATTTGTGGTCAAATTGGGGGAATGGTGCTTGAATCTTGAATAAGGTGGGGGGAACATGGGGGAAGGAAAACAGGGTACCCCTTCTTTCCTAACAACAGGCTTTCCCCGATCTCATCCATGTCACTTGGGTAAATTCATATGTATGTATATGTATGCATGTGTGTATTTGTTTAGGCATATTATGTGTACAAATATCCACATTTGTGTGTATGTTTACATGTATATATGTTTATATGTATGTGTCTATATATGTGCACGCATGTCTCGTGTGTATATATCATATATGTGCGTATATATGTTTACATACACGTATATGTGTGCATATGCATATGTATGTTCACATGTGCATATGCATGTTTATGTGTGTATATGTGTATGTTTTGTTTCAGAGAGACCTGTCAGGTGCAAAGTGTCTGCCTCCAGGGTCACAGGAGTCACTTTATAAGTTGTCAGAACTTGACAGTTACTGACTTGTCAAACACCAGATCCAAGCCTGCTGGAATCAGAGGACCTGTAGATCCCTGCCCACGTGTCTCTTCACTGCTCTGCAGTGGGGACTTATGATATTAATGGCCATCTCTTGAACACTATGATTTTAGTAACTTGGCATTTAGCTATAGAGGGCTGTGCTGCAATATTTCATAGTCAATGGATTTGCACTGACTTTCAGTAATGATAAACCCAAGTTATACCAATAAAGCATGTTCTTCCTTTTTAAAGAATTTAAATTTACTTGGTTTGAGATGATTATGTTTTTCTATATACGTGTAAATCCATTCTACGGAGATCCTGTTTGGGACTGTAAATAACACTGCCTCATCACCAACTCAGCTACCTGCTCCCTGAGTGAAGCCCTCTTTAACATGTAGCCCTAAAGATGAGGCTATAAGACTGGCCAGGCCCTGACCATCAGAAATCACCCAGCTGTGCAAAGCACCGGTGGTAGCTCCCAGGGAGGCACAGTGAGAGCAGAGAGGCCCAGTGATATCTTGATGCCAATTTTTCTGTGGTTTAACCCTGAACCCTTTCAAAGGCATTCAGACGCAGGTAGAGAAGGGCCTTGAGTCTGAGCTCTGGAATTTTCTCACTGGCTGTAAACAGAAATGCTGCCTCAGAAATATGGGGTGTGCTGAGGGACATGCAGGGTCAGCCAGAGGTCTTGTGGTGTCCCACGGCTTTCAGGAACTCTGCTCAGGGTGGCTGTGTCTGAGGTAGAGGGAGCTGGTCTCCAGAACTTCAGAACAGCAGTGGTTAAGTAAACCATGGGCCTTTTGTGAGCGGTTTTTACCTTTATTACAACCTGAGAGCTGGGACTCAATTGTTCATTATGTCAATGACACAGCAAAACCCACAAGGGTTAGGTGACTTATTGCGGAATTGGGTCTGTCTTTGCTCTGCTCCGTGCATGCTGACAGCACTCTGTAGAAGCCATAGCCAGAGAACAGCACAAGTTGGAGATGCATCTCCTTTCACGTCATGACGACTATTTTTTAAAAGAACATTTAAGCTCATGGGCCATGTTTAAAAGAAGTAGAAGGATCCCACTGATTGCTTCCAAAGTGGGGACTCGATGGCCGGAGTGAGGTTTTTCACTATGTACGGTTTTGTGCTGTTTATAATTGTGTGCATGTGAATGGCTTCCTTTACAGAAAGCTATGAAGTTAAAATTTCGTATCGGAAATGAAGAGAAAGCTCATGCATATTCTTGTTAATGAATATATTGCATACAGATAGGGACACAACACAGTGACTCACTGTATCTCACCCCAGCCTCCTGCCTATGCCTCAACTCAACCACTGTTCTTGTCCTAGAGACACTTGGTACACATTCAGGCACATGCGCACACATTGCCCCTACATTGGCTAGATGAGGTCAGGCATTCTTGTTGATACCTTGTTTTTTCATTTACCAATGATTCCCTACATATATAAATGTAGGTATGTATTTCTTTCTTTCTAAAGGCCGCATGGTATTTTCTACATGGATTAATCATGTTTCATTTACCCCTTTCCTTGTTAATAGAGATTTAAATTGTCTCTAGTATTCAAAAATATTCTTTTAAAATTATACTTATTCATTTTACTTAGAGTAAAACACTCTAAGGAGGTCAGAATAAGGTATCACATCCTTTGAAACTTTAGTTACAATTCCATGTGGGGGACTGGGAATTGAATCTGCGTCTTCTGCAAGAGCAACAAGTACTGTTAACCACTGAGCCGTCTCTCCAGCCCTAAAAATTCTTTAAAAATTAGTTAAGTTACTATTATTATCATCATCATTATCATTACTATGTGTTTCTCTGTGTAGATGTGGGTCAGCGGACAACTTTCAGGAGTTGGTTCCCTTCTCTTAGCATGTGGGTCCTAAATATCAAACTCAGGTCATTAGGCTTGGTGAAAGATAACTTTACCTGCTAAGATAGCTCTCCAATCCCTTGTATTGTCTTCTTTACCAGAAACTGTGGGGGTTACCAGAAACCAAACACCCTGAATTGTCTCCAAGAAATGTGAGATCTGACAGGACCTCTTAGAAATCCCTTAGGAAGCAATGCCAAAGTCCCAGACTTCCAAGAGCACAGTGAGCCTTACAGGCGGGAAGCATCTAGAGCTCCTGGACTCAGGTCCCTTTGCAGCTGGTGTGGTCTTGGGAAGGCTGCACAGACAATGCAGAAGCTGATGATAGTTTTAACCAATGGGTAAGATTTTGCTGGGCCAAGAGGAAGGAGGTGAACATTAAAATGAAGGCAGCTCACTAACATTTAAGAGACAGTTAACTGGTGGTGACCACACACAAGCTTCTGGGTAAGGGGCTCATTTGTCGGCTCAAGCCCCTTGGCTTTGTGTTAGGTGCCTTTGAAACTTAGATTTCAAACACTTTCACATTGGTCTGCCTCCTTTATAGAGAAGCTCACAGGTTCAATGCCTAGAGGGTGAGTGATCAAGCTAAGGGTGAGGGGAGGGGTCAGGGTTAGTGTTCTAGTCGTAACTGTGCCTGTCTTCAGTAATCATTGGAGTATGCTTAGGAGAAAGAACATAGGTCAGTCTACAACAGATAATGTGGGCACCAGCCTTGAGGTCTATTGTTATTGCCAAGACACATGCCCTTGTAAGAAAACAATTCTATAAGAAAAGGTGACATTTTTGTGGCCTGAAATTTCACACATCACGCAAGCAGTATTTATTATTTTTTTCTCACTGAAAATTACAATCTACCTTGACATTGTTAAGGAAATCACATGGACCCAGAATAAATGAAGAATTCAATTGATTATTTTTATTACCGCAGAAGTCCTTTGTTGGCAGGCTGGGCAGAGACCCAATTTCATTTGCTTGTAATATTACAAAAGCTGTTAATTGCCTGTCTTTGGTAAAGGATGGAGACAAAGGAAGAATCGGAAGCATTTATTTAGAAATTCTGTTTGGACAGTTTAACTTCACATTCCATTGGCCGTCATCTCAGTGCAGGGCATCTGAACTCTGTCCATTAATAAATGACAGTCACTCTGCTACCTCTTCTGTTTTGCACAGTCATTTCTGGTGACGTCTCTAATACGACTACTCCAATTATTTTCAGGCCGATGTCCTTTTCCCTACAGAGGTTGGGTTATCAGTAGATTGCCAGTCAACTCAATTTAGTAGTTATGGCAGCTGGAATAACTACACTGCATCTTAATGTGTGTTTCTCGTGCATAAATCACATTGTTTGCCAAGCAATAATGAGCAGAGAAGCTGCCAAGAGAGTGAAAAATCAGCCCTTGAGAGAAGGCTGGTCTTATATGTTGTAAAATAGGAATTCATAGAACTTCTGAGTGTCTGGGGGGACCTCAAATTCAAGTATGGGAGTCCCAGAATCTCACCTGGGGTGCATGGTTGTTTCATGGATCCTTGCTGGCATGATCTCTTACTAATGTTTATAAAAGTTACTGTATGGGTCTGGCTGGCATTTCCCCATTGATTAATTAATTCCTGAGGCTTCAGTGCTGTTGGAGACATTAAGAATCATGCCCTGGGAGAGTTCACCCTGGTGGTGAGGACAAGGGAGAGCCGGCAGGCTGATCAACCAACCCTACAACTACCCAGGCCCAGAACCAGGGTTATGGGTTGGCCAACCTCCATATTCACCCTATCCATGATCTGCTGGAGCACACGAAGGGATCAGTCTTGCAGACCCAAAGCTGCAAGATTTCCACAATACAGGGCAACAGCAGGATATCCAAGAGGAATCCCAGTGAGGGGCCTCGAACCAGACCAATGACTCTTTGCAATGAACACTTGCAAGTAGAGATACATGGACAAAGGGTTTACTGTGTGACTCACTGTGTCACACTATAGTTTCCATGATGAGATTTTTTTTCCATTTCTTTTTTCTCTTAAATTTTATTTTGGAGGTGGGGGGCTACAGGGGCAAAGGGCAGATATGAAGGGATGGGATTGAGATGCAACATGTGAAGGACACAAAGAATAAATAAAAAGAAAGTTAAAAAAGAATCATGCATGGCTTGGGGCACTAGCATAGTTCAGTATGGGATACAAAGGCAAACCGTAAGTCTAGCAGTGCCTGATGAGGAATGCGAAAACAAGCTTATTGGAAAGGCTGTGTGCTGTGGACGTAGAATCAGCTCAGAGCTGTCAGCTTTTGCCTCTCCCTCTGAACTAAAGCTTCAGTCACATAATGTTCTCCAGTAGTGTTTCTTCTTGGAGAAAGGTGGACAAGTCACTGTTTGGCTAGTGTTCACTGTCAACTTGACAGTATCTAGTGTCACCTGGGAGATGGACTTCTGGCTCTGCCAATGTGGGATTATCTTGATTACACTATTTGAGATGGGAAGACCTCTCTGCTGTGGGTAGCACCATCCCCTGACTGGAATCCTATACCATAAAAACGGATAAAGGGAACCGAGCAGCAGCAGGCCGTGTGACCAGCTGCCATGCGCTTTTTCCATTGGGCCCTATTCCTAGCATGATGTCCTGTTCTTGTTGAAGCTGTAAGCCCAAATAAAACTATCCTCTTGGAAGATTCTTACATGGGAAAAATAAGAAAGGGATTAATTATTTCATTCCATCAGTGAAATTCAGTCAGTACGTGGCCAGACAATTTCCCAAAGGAAAGCAGTCAGAACACAGGTGTCTTCAAGCTTTCCCTCACTTGTCTCTAGGACTCTGTAGAGATGGGTGTTCTTTACTGAAGTGGGAGGACATGACAGCTATAAGCATAAAGGGGAGGCGCCATGATGATTGTCTAACCCTTTTATCTTCCTGTGTTGAGTTTCGTTCCCATTAAGATAACATGAAATATTTCCTATCCAAACTATTACCTCAAATGTGTTTGGCCCATTACTCCACATCCTACCACAGAGACACTTGTATGTTCAAGTTCATTGCTGTTCTATTCACAATGGTTAGGAACCTCTAGGAATAGTCTAGAGGTCCATCAACAGGCAAATAATGAAAATGAGGTCTGTCTATACAATGGAATTCTATTTAGCTATAAATATATAGCTATAAATGAAACAGTAGCATTTACTGGAAAATGAATAGAAGTGGAAAATATTGTATTGACTAAGCCAGATAGACAGATATGGAGTGTTCTCTCTCACATGCAGAGCCTAGCTGCGAATTACTAGGTGTTTGAGTAAATGTGGGAAGAGGCCAGGAAACTAGAAAGGGGCCCATGACATGGAAAAAAGAGGCTTTAAGGGAGGAGGATGGGGAGGGTAGTAGCACACAGGTGTTATGAAAGAATAAGGGGATATGAAACAGGGAGGGAACAATGGGATGAAGGGGACAAGCAGAATTCAAAACTAAGTATTATGAAAATGCCAGGGGGGAGGTTGTTACTTAAGAGAAATAATGAATAAAAGAAGTCTTTGGCCCATACAGTGTCTTTAGGCTCCATCCACAGTTCTCTCTCTCTGCCCTTTCAAAGTCTGTCCTCAAAACCCTAGGGCCCACTAGGACTAGCTCTAGTCAGATTTTTGAGGAAGCTGGACTGTACCCCACCCCAACTGTGTTTATTACCCCTCCCTCCACTTCTTTCCCTTCTCTCTTTGCTTATAATGTGGCTCATAGAGCCTTAGAAGCAACATTTCCCTATTGAAGATATGCCTCGTGAGAGAGAAGTGAGATGACTTTGTTTTAAAGATAGGAGATGCCGGGGATACTTTCTGCCCTGGAAGAAAGTCTATGTACAACTTGCTGGTTTCATCGTCCAGCGCCTGAGAAGGGAAAAGTATCTTTACAAAAGAAAACATGGCAGCTGGAAACAGCTTGGGCGATAACTCCACTGGGCTCAGCCGGAACTGGCTGAACAGGAACTCAGTCTGATGCTCCTGTGTAACCAGTTTGACTGATTTAGAGACCAGGTCATTTCAACTGGCGTACAGATTGAGCTAGAATGAACTTCATTGTTGTCATAGGGCCTGGCCTACCCTGGGCACAGTGAAACTTCCCAGAAATAGACTAACAAGTATAAGATCAATTAATCTCTCCTCTGAGTTCACTGCTAATAGGTTGCAGCTAGAACATTCTCCAGCTCCCTAAACATGGAGACACAGCTATCTTCTTGATTCTGACCAGAGCTCCTTGAGGAATGAGGTCTCAGCCTTGTTTCATTGATGAGAAAACAGGCTCAGACAAGCTAAATGACTTCTCCAGGGTCCCTAGAGCAAGTCCCTTGGCCTCTGGAGGTTCCATGGCACTGTCATTTGGAATGCAGCCAGCAGAATGAGTCTCACATCACTGACGACTGATCCTGCCCACCATGTAACTCTGTGTGAGTCACTATTGCCATGGTTCATTTACCCAGCTGTGCAAAGAAGGGGGGTGGCTCCACCTGCCTCGTTCTCATAAGGAAAGCTCAACTAGATATCGATGACATCAAGAGGAATCAGGCTCCATGGTGTCCCGTAAAGTGTACCCCTTTGAGGATGATATGTAAAGTAGAATATTTAACTACACGGGGCAAAAGAGCAAGTCCTCTAGTAACACATTATTTCCCTGGACACCCCATCTGGCTCTGTCTGAAAAATCATGCTTTCTTCTCAGCTGTGCTTTAGGGATGGCCAGAGACTCTGAGAACCCAGGTGCCAGCTCAGTGGAGACCAGTGTCCACTCCTGAGCTAAAGACCTTAGCCAGGTCCCTGAGCCAGCTGCAACACAGCATCTCATCTGTGGAGTGGGCTCATGGCTGTTGTGAAGAAGTGTTGGTATTCAGAATGTACTGGGCATATTGCTGAGCATAAGGGCTGTACCATAAATGATCTGTCACTTTCTTGATATTACCTTGTAGCCCAGACTGGCCTTGATCTGACAATCTTCCTGCCTCATCCTCCTTAGTGCTTGAATTGTAGGTGTGTACTAATACAACTTACTGGCTTGACCTAGCACAATTGTGTGTGTGTGTGGTCTGGGTTCACCTGCTAGTCCATATGTGTGTCTATCAGAGAGCAACTTGCAGGGGTTGGGTCTCTCCTTCCACTGCATGGGTTCTGGGGATTGAACTCAGGTCGGGATTCTTGGTGGCAGTTGCCTTTATTCACTGAACCATATTGCCTGCCCCTTTATTTGCCTTTAGACCGGACCTTCAGGAAAGAATTCACTTGTCAATGAGTTCCCCCTCTCCACAGAGTCTCATTGTGTGTGGGGACTGCCTGGCACCAGAGAGACAAGGGCTCAGGTGGGTGCCACACCCACGCAGACTCTGTTTCTACTCACCACCTCTTCCTTGGTTCGTTCCTTTTTTTCTACTAATCACCCCACTCACTCCTTCTAAATCTTACTGGGCCTTGACGTTCTCTTTCTCTTCTGTGATGGCTCTGTGTGTGGCAGACGTCTGTGTGCCTTTCGATTTGTCCTGTTTCCTGCCAGTTTATTTCAGAAACTCGATTATCAGAATTTCAGAGGGCAGGAAGAGTTAATGTGCCCTTATAGACTCAAAGGAGCGAGCTTTGAGCTCAAGGTCAGGGCATCTCATCTACAACACACTGAGGAATTGCCTGGGCCAAGGGTTGAGAGAGCCAGCGGAGAACCACACCACCCTTCATTGTGCTTGGAAGAGAGGATGCATACCTCAATGGTGTAGAAGGTCCTTTTGTATTTGTGTTGCTTTCATTGGTTGAATAAAGAAACTGCCTTGGCCTTTTGATAGGGCCAAGCACTTAGGTGGGCCGAGTAGACAGAACTGAATGCTGGGAGAAAGGAGGCAGGCAGGGAGAGACGCCATGGTTCTCCTGCCCGAGATGGATGCTGGTTAGACTCACATGCCGGTGTAAGCCACAGTCAAGTGGCAATACACATTAATGGAGATGGGTTAAACTAATATGTGAGAGTTATCCAATAAGAGGCTAGAGATAATAAGCCAGGCAGTGATTTAATTAATACAATTTCTGTGTGGTTATTTCAGGAGTTAAGCTATCCTGGCGAAAGGACGTGGCCGCTCCTCTTACTACACCTCAATGGCTGGATGCTTCTAAAGGAACTGCCTCCTCTCCCCCTACCAAAGGTTCCTATGTCTCCTGCTTCAGTGCCTGGCAAATTCAGCAGAGGTCGTTTGCTTCACATTTGCTGCAGAAGGACTGAGCCCAGTGGCTCAGCAATCCCCTCCCAACTTCAAGGGCAGACCTCTCCAGACTGTCTTAGGGGCCCGTAACACATGGGAGCTGGCTAGTCACTAATAAAAACCAGCAAGTTTCTTTTACCAGATTTACTTCAAACGAGACAAGACAAAGAATGTAAAACGGGGGCTGAGGAGACTGCTTAGCAGTAGAGAACATTTACTCTGCAATCCTGGGGATCCCAGCACCCACATAACAAGCTAGGTAGGTGTCCTTGCTAACAGCAATAACCTAGCTCCAAGTAGGGAGGAGACAAGAGGATCACCGGGCTTGCTTGCTTCTAGTCTGACAGAGGAAATTCAAATCTCTGGTTCTGGGAGAGAGTCTGCCTCAAAGGAAGAGGTGGAAACAGAGGAGATGCTCATTGCTCTTTTGGCCTCCGTACATACCTGCATACGTAGATGGATACACATACACGGACACACACCACACACACACACACACACACAAATAGGTAGATAAACTTAATCTTTTGAAAAGATTTAAATAAAAAAAAGAAAAAGAATGTAAAACCCCTGTAACCTGCCTGGAAAGTTGAAGTGAGTGGCCTTGAACTTCATGATTGAGGACAGTCAGGCCTCTTGATTTGCTGGAGTAGTTAGGTCTGCCAGACTTAGTGTGAGGTTAGGAGTCAAGGAATCTGGGGTGGAGTCCTACCTCTGTCCCTTAGCAGCTGTGTAGCCTTGGGCAAGCCACTTGACCAGACAGGTTCCTTTCCTTCCCTCCCTTTCACTGGAAGGCCTGCAGGGAATGATGGTGTTTAGTCAATACACAGGAAATGTTAGCCGAATCGAATCTGTAGCTGGACCAGCTGATGTGAGAGAAATATTAACTGGAACAGTTTCTTCCCCTCCCACCTCCCTGCTGCGTCTTCTGCTGCTGTCCTCAGACACTTCCCCTGGAGCGCTGTCTGTGGGTTGTCATTTTGTCTGCTTGCCTGGCTAATGACACAGGAAGTGGGTGGGTAATGGGTCTCTCTGTTGTTCCACTGGCCTCCTCGTGCATCTTGCATCTCGCTGTTTTGCCTTCCTCACCACGGGGGCTTCTCACACCCTCTAATGACTGCTTTCCTTTCTGAACCGGCATATTTTTAGATAAAGCGTTTCCTGAGGCTCCTTTCTGGTTTCTCTTCAGTTTCCCCCTGCCTCTCTCTAGCCATAGAAACCACCCCAGGAGCATGAGCACAGGAAACAGGAAGTGTAGGCCTTGCAGCTTCCTGGAGCTGAGTTTATCGTTGCTCATGGACCAGGCCTGGTCTGGGTGGTCCCTGAAGAAGATCCTGCTGTTTGCTCTCTTGCCTTTCTCTGATAGCTCCCTCTATCAGACAGGACGGTAGTTTCCAAGTTGCCTGAAACACATACCCAGTAGGCAAATCCATACTGAAAGTACATACACCCAGATACTCAAATATACCTGGGTCTGAGTCACAGCTTCTGTGATTTAAAGCTTAATATTGATCAGCAACTTGATGAAATGTAGATTCACCTGGGACACTCACCTAGCAGACTGGTCTGTGAGGAACTTTCTCCACAATAAATGTGGGCCATACCTCCCATGGGAGGGGGTCGGGGATTGAAAAAGAAGAAAGGGAGCCAACACCAGCATCACCTCTCTGTTTCCTGACTTTGGGTTCAATGAGACCGACCACCTGCTTTCCACTCGGCCACAGCTACCTCCTGGTCATAAACTTGTGCCCTCAGCTGTGAGCCAACAGAAGCCCTTCCTTCCTCAGGTTGCTCTTGTTAGATGTTTTGGCACAGCCAGAAGAGTAGTTCCTGACACACCTGCTGACTAGTGAGTCACTTAAAGGCTCTGAGCCTCAGTTTCTTTCATTGTAAACCTCACAGAACTGTTGTAACAAGACCAGGAAATACATAATATGAACAAGGGAAAAATATAGAAAATAGAGAGAGAGCCCTGTGCCTGGCACTCAGTTGCTCTTATTTCCAGAATTTAAATAATTGTGAGGATCTATATTTTAGATGGACGGCTTTTATTCTCATCTCTAAGTTGGATGTGTTCAGTAAAGGGCTAAAGGCTGAGGTGTATGGGGCCTTATCTTTAGGGTTCAAAGAGCTCAAAGACACTGCACTCTGCAAGCCTGGAAACCTGCAGCGTGTGTGGGTGGCTTGACTACATTTTTCCTAGAGGGCAAGGACACCTCCTCAATGGAGTCTTTCAAAGGTCTCTACTCTGGGCTTTAAGACTGGGAACCAGGCCTCCAGGGACAGACCCCCCCATTGCCTAGTCTGTCCATCTCCCTGGTGACTGGTGAATGAGCCAGGCCTAACTTCACAGCCTCTCTCCCTGGGCCAGTTGGGGTGCCATTTTCTGGAAAACAACATGACCTTTAGATGAAAGGGTTTGGAAGGCTGGGCACACTGATGCATGCTTGTAATCCCAGCAGGTGAAGTATAGAGGTGGGAGGTCAGCTTTGAATTAGCTAATAAATGAACCCCTGTCACAGGAAAAACCTGTCTAGGTTCAAAGACAAATCCTCCTCTGTCTAGAGAGGAAAGCTGACCTCATTCATTCTTTGTTAGTCAGCACTTTGTGAATAACTGTTACTTTGGTGGGCCATGGGGGTGAGCGTGGGATGTCACTACGCTAGCATGGCTCATAAGACCCCCTCTATTCCCAAGAGAAGAAAAACAGGAACGAGGGTGAATCAATGTTGATGTTCACCCTGCTTCCTCATTGCCAGCTGAGATCAGCATGATAACCTTGGGCAGGGGAGCTGGGCGCCATTGGGTAAATACATCTGCATGAGTAATCACAGCTGTGGCAATGAGTGAGCACGAGGTGGAGGCTGGACCAGAGAGTTCAGGGTCTAGTGGAGGAGAAGCCAGCTTACTGGAACTGGCTTGAAAAGCACAGAAACATCGGGGAGGTAAAAAGACGGTCAGCCGAAATGGTTCCCTGGAGATGGAGGGTGGCCCCGTAGGTCTGGGTCTATCCATCGGGGCCATCTTTAGAATTGAACATTAACTGGTCTGGCTGGGCTTTTGTGTTATTTCAACCCTACACCCCCGAGGATCCAAGACTGAGGGAGCCACAGTCACAGTTGAACAGAATCGGAATGATTTATTGACCAGGAATCCTGTGTGCCTGCCCCAAGGCTTTGGAAGTCAATGCTGGAGGTCACCTTAAGCTCTCTGGACTCAGCTTCGGAAATACGTGGCCTGTTTAGGTCAGAGGAAATGACCACAGTGGTGCTTCTACCTTCAGAGTGTATCTAAGTCTCACAAAGGGCTTGCTGTGAGGGACATTTGGCCCCATCCTCTGAGCTTCTGATCCCTTAGGTCTGCGTGGGACTTGAACTGCCAAATCTAAGAAGTTCTGGGTGCTGCAGCCGGGGGTGTTGGGGCCACAGCTTTGGAAGCTTCTGTGGTGGAAGGAGAGAACTGACTCTCAAAATAGCATGCCTACCCCCACACGAATAATAAATAACTAAATAAAATGAAGGAAAAAAATACTGAAAGGAAAGAGAGAAACCTGAGTTCAGAAAGTTCTGGCTTCATTAAGGGAAGTTCCCGCATCGAAGGCTGGTATCAAGAACACAGAAACTTCATTAAGGTAAAAAGATGAGTGGTCAAGCACAGCTTAGGGGTTTGGTTGGTGTCCTGTAGGCCCTGGGTTGTCAACCTGGGCTGTCTTTAGGCCCAAACATTGACTGGAGCGGGTAAACACCCAGACAAGCACCCTATGACTGTATGGTCTCTGACTCTCATGGGAAATCTGTGGACGCTGAGACTAGCCAAACTCGAAGCTGTGATTTTGCTAAGTGGTGGGCGGGATTTAACACAAAGGCATGCTCAGAGGGCAAATCCCTATGCTAAGGTGAGCAAACACCAATTATTCAGGTCTGGGCAGAACGGTGGGTTTCAGAAGAAAACACACATAGCTATGACTCAGTTGCTCTGTCTGAGAATGGGCCACTCTGATAGGATGTGGGCATTAATTAGGAGGAGAAAGAAGCAAACTGCCTGCAGGCAGACAAAGGGGCCCCCGCAGCAGCCTGCCTAAAGCCCAGGGAGTTTGCCTCTCAGAATGCCTGGAGCCAGATCGCAAGCTCTGCCACTGACTCACCAAAGTAGGAAATGCGGTCATCTTGGGGAAAGGGCAACTTGGAAGAAACAGGGCTCATGCGAGGGGACAGGGAGGTTACTGGCTAGTTATTTTTCTTCTTCTTATGACAAAGCACCTGATAAAAGCAACGCAAGGAAGAAAGGGTTTATTATGAGTCGTTCTTTGAGGGTATAAGGGCATCAGGACGGGGGAAGTCATGGTGGGCGGAGCTTGAACAAAGCAGCTGCACAAGTTGTATTGACAGCCAGGAAGCAGAGAGGGTTGAACGCCGGTGCTCAACTTACCTTTTCCTGTCCATTCAGTCAAGAACTCTAGCCCAGAGAATGGGGCTGCCCACATTTAGGGTAGGTCTTGTCACCCCAGTTAGCCCAGACTAGAAACTCCCTCATGGCCATGCCAGGAGATGTGTTTTCATTGTGGTTCTAAATCCCACCAAGTTGAGAAGATTAACCACGTTATCATTTGGGAACCAATATGGTCAAATCAGACATTGTGAATTCAAGAGCAACTCAGGTGGGCTTGCAGATCCATGAGGTCTTTGAGCAAAGGCTTTGCTCCTCAAGTCAGGAAGCTCCTGAGGAACATGTCCCTTTTGGTCACTGAAAACGATGACCATGGAACTTTATTTTGACTCTTAGATCTGATTTCTATTGAGATACCAAATTCTTGCCCCTCCCCTTGGTAACTAAACATTTGAAAAAGAATGCAATAGATGAAAAAAAATTGAGTTTGATGATGTGTCATGTCAAAGTTTATTAAGAAGAAAAGGCTGTTACTGCCATTGTACATAGACAGGAATGCCGTAGAGCAAATTGCACTGTAGAAGCTGAAGTTGTGAGGAGCAGATAAGACAATGAGCATTTCAAAAGTGCTCTAAAATTTGGAATTGTTCAGAGAATAAATATGCACACAGCAATTGGGACAATTGTCTAGATGAAAATAGAGGAAAAATTACCTAGTAGCTGTAGTAACCACCATGGTTGAGTTTTGCATAATAGAAGAGAAGAAAGAATTCATATGTGTTCCACAAATTACAATGGGGACTAGAGAGATGGCCCAGCAGTTAAGAGCACTTACTGCTCTTCCAGAGGGCTGGAGCTTGGTTCTAAGCACCCATGTTGGACAGCTTACAACCCCTTGTAATTATAGTTCTATGGGATCTGACTCCCTCAGTCTTGTTGGTTACCTGCACTCATGTGTCCATACACACAGATACCCATACATATACATTAATCAAACAAACCAGGAATCTAAATATATATATGAAAAAAGAAAATGCAATGCTTGGTAGAAGGCAATGATGGAACTTTACAGGATGGATAGCAAAATAGAAAATGACCTTCAGGGTAGACAAAGTCATGGTGTGGTGGGACAAATGGACCTAAACATCAGAAAACATGCTTAGCTTTGACCTAACCATTATAAACCAGAAGAGAATGTGGTCTTTGTCTCTTACCCATGATGCTATTTAGTCAAGAGAGCTAACCATATACTTAAGTTAACTCTACAGCTGTATAACACAGGGAGCCATAGCGATCACAGAACCTGCTGATAACTTTGGTTTTATAGGTGAGAAAATGGAAGCTCAGAGCTGTTCTGCTCTTGGAGACTGTATTGTACACAGGTAGGATGTGGTAATCTATCTCCCACTGTGACTGCAGTATGTATACATGTCCTGTTTCTTTGATGTTGGGGACTTCGTGCATGCTAGACACAACCCTCCCAACCGAGCTACATCCCAGTTATTTCCTCTCAGCTCTTCTTGACCTTTGCATACAGGTCACCCAACTTTCTGTGTCCTCTTTGGATCTACCTGATCTGGTTCTGATATGTCACTACGTTTTTGCTGGGAAACTGAAAAGTGACTTTGTCACTTTCTTTGTCTCTTTGTCTCTTCTGTCCACACTGGATCTATGTGTCAGTAACTGTCTATAATTGTTATTTAATTGATGGCTTTGGTTTACTATTTATATCCTTTCTCATTATTCATGTGGAGTTTCCTTGAATTTTCCACAAGTATGATTAAAAAAAAAAACCAACATAAAAACCTTCAGTTTTCATGGTGTCTCAGAAGACAAGTAGGTATAAAAATCCACTGGCCTTCATGAAAGACACCAAGTGGTGTAAATGCCCATCAGTCAATAGACACATCCTGTTCCAAAGGTCAGACAGCTGGGGTCAGCGAGGCAGCAAACAGGGAAGACAACCTCTTTTGACCAAAGGAGTAGAAGAGACAGGGGAGTGTGGGGGGAGTGTGTTACTGTGGTCCTTGGAGGGATGAGCTAGGAGACCCTGAGTGTCCAGAGGAGTGACTGGGCTGTGGCCATGGCTTCTCCTTATTCCCGTGCTAACTGGTCACAGCAGCAGGTGGACTTGAAGGGGGAAGTGCATATCTTGATATGTGGAAAAGTCATGGAAATTTTTAGAAAAGGAAGACAACTGGGAAGCACCGACTCCAGAAAGTGAAAGGTGAGTTAGAAACTGTGCTCTGCTCAAGTTTGTGAGCCCCCCTCCCCCAAAGTGGCTTAGTGATAAAGAGCAACTGGAAAACCCAGTGGTCCTGACACTTATGTCTTTAAGTCTTGTTTTAAATAAAACACTTTATTTGTATTGATGACACGCATTTTACGACATGTTATTTTAATGCAAAGACCTGCTAGGCTCTGGCTTTGTGTGGGAAGCTCCTGCCTGACTGCATTAACCACAGGGACGAGGCCTGAGGTTTTTGGGAGCTCCGTCCAGTCACTCTACCTGTCCATAGGTGTCTATAGCTTGCCTTGGTTACAGGTAAAGCTGGAAGGATGCAGGCAGGTTGTGGGCATAGCAGCCGGGGAGCCAATGCCATTACAGTGGCGACAAAGGCGGCAGTACTTAAGGACAGGGATGGAGAAGATAGGAGCTGAAAGATCCGGAGATGGCAAGTGCTGGTTCCTTTCATCATGATCATCTTAACCAAGGATAGTGCTTTTGGCATTTTTTTTTTAAATGAAAGCATTGAATTTTCAAACAGCGTTATTTGCCTTTCATCTCTGTTTTCTCAACTGTTTTATTTTCTGATTCATTACTTTCATCTTTGGAACCTGTCATTGTGACTCTCATAGCTTCGCACCAGTCACTTAAAAGGCCTTTTGCTGTTTTGAGTTAGAACTGTTTGATATTGGGCAATTTAGATGATTTTATTTGTATTGACCTTATATCTGAGAGCCATGCAAGAAGTTCTGTGAAAATCAAATGTTCTAAGACAATGAGTAATTTTGATTTTTTTTCTCCTTCAGAAAAGTGCAGCAGTTGAGGGCTCCCAAGGGAGTGGGAAATATTGGGAAAGAAGCTTGTCCCTGCAAGAGAGGGCAGGAGACAGTTCTGGAGGTGATAAGTGAGACAGGGCAGGATGGAAGGAACTGAGAATTGTGTCTCACTGTTTCTGGTAGGGGCCACAGCTGTGCCAGGCTTGCCTCTTATTTCTGGTGGGGAGGGGCGCAGCTGTGCTAGGCTTGCTGCAGGAGCTTAGATGGAACAGGATTTGGAAGCAACAAGCTGGGTCTTATGAAGATGGGCAGGAGGCAGACATCATAGGTTCACCATGGTGAGAGAAGGCTGTGGAGGGGCAGGAGAGTGGAGGATGCAATGTAGGCCCACCCAAGGCTTGGTTTAATTTGAAGCAAACACATTTTTGGGAACCTTCTGTAGAAGACTTCAGCTGTCCATTACCCCATCTGCAGATTCCTTCTGGGAGTAACCATCTAGGTTGTGGTACACAGGATGCTGGGGGCTATGGACTAGTCAGGATACTCCAAGTTTGCACTGAGAATTCTTTACAGAGTGAGGCAATTTTGCATTGAGAATTGCTTACGGGATGAGGAGATGACAAGCCATTAGAGTACGTGTTAAAACCACGTGGATAGACAAGTATGGTGACATGGGCTTTACTGGGACATTCCCTGAACCCCATCCACAAGCTGGCACAGCTAGGTCTTGACTCTGAGGTTCAGTGTAGCAGGATTTCCCCAGACCTTTCAGAGGAGACTGAATTCAAACTCAGAGCTGAGGCTTGAAGGCCGTGCCCTTTGCATCTGGCTCTGAATTTAAATCCTGCTCATCAGTTACTAGCTATGTAGCTCTGGGTTATGATGTAGCCTCTTTGGAAAAATTATTTCTAATTATGTGTATGCCTGTATGTCTGTGTATGTAAGTGCCTGTGGAAGCCAGAGGCATCACAACTCCTGGAGCTGGAGTTACAGATGGTTGTGAACTGCCTGACATGGGTGCCAGGAACCAAACTTGGGTTCTCTGCAAGGGCAGTATATGTAATTTTAAATGCTGAGCCGTCTCTCCAGCCCAGCTTGGAAACTCCTTTCATCTTAGTTTCTCCGTCCGATGGAAAGATCATGGGATTATTGGAAAGATGGAAGAAGACGGCTTATTACCATGTTGGGCATAAAGCCTGCCACTGTCAATGCCCAGTGCAAGTTGGCTGTGACTGGCATGCTATGTTGTTCAGATTAGGGGAGTAGGAGGGGGAGGATCACAAGCCTCCATGTGAGGGCTGGCACCTGATCTCAGTCAGTGAAGCAGGTCAACTGAAATAAACCCAGAAGAGGGACCTGGGGAGAGTCAGCTGTTCGAAGCAAGTGTGTCAGGAGGAGCCAGGGAGGAAGGCCGGGGCAGGCAGAAGAAAAGGGTTGGTTTCGTTAGTTTAAACTCATCCTTGGGCCAAATAGAGTCATGAGGGAAGGTTGCAGAAACCTCGAACTGCTTGCCCTCTTGGGAATATTAGAATGGACCACTGTGGGCACTTGGGTCATATGGCCTCTGAGAATCCTAGAAAGAAGGGAAGGGTAGGGGACTCAGATCAGGCCCTGGTGTGTGTGTGCAGAATCCTATTTCTGGCTGCTTTCTAATCTGCTCTCAGTTAGTTAGAAACGTAATGACTGGCTCTCCTGACTTTTGCTCACACTTGCTCTCACACAGAACAGGTTGGCAGAGGTCTGGCTAGATATATGAAAAACAAATCAGTATTTTTGGATGGCTTCAATGGCCTGGCTTGTTGGTTTGGTTTGGCTATGAGGAGATATTAACCATCCCAAGACATGTGACCCTTCCCTTCCCTTCCTTTCTCCCCTGCTTCTCCCCCAGTCCCTCCAGGACCATGTGTAAGATGACCCAGATAAGAGTGTCTGCTAAGGGCCACCAGGGACCCCCACCAGAGACCTGGCCCTTGCTATCTATCTTCTATAGTTAAAGCATCCAGGAAGTAGTGGGAAGCCAGCTCTTTGGACCTGCCTGAAAAACCAGCAATGCAGGGAGGGAGAGGGAGGGGGAAGGGAGGGGAGAAGAGAGGACGTGTGTGTCTGCATGTGTATGTATGTGTGTATGTGTGTGTGTCTCTGTGTGTGTATGTATGTGTGTGTCTCTGTGTGTGTATGTATATGTGTGTATGAATGTGTGTGTGCAAATGTGTGTGTGTGTGCATGTGTGTCTGTATGTGTGGTCTGATTTCAGCCCTTCTCTTCAGAGCTGTGCTAGAGCGCAGTGACAGCTCAGTTTCCTGCGACACTCCCCACCCTGTGTCACATGGATGTTCGTCTTTGTACTTCGGCTTTCTCTCACATGGGTGGCCATAGATCTGCCCAGTAAGGAGATGGATGTGTTTACAGAGGCCGAGTCCCTTTCCTGAGGCCACAGAACTTATTGAAACTAGAACCCACAAGACCTCACTTGTCTTCTGTGTCCCTAGGAAACACCATCAGGACCCTGCAGTCATAACACGTAATCCCTCCTCCACCTTGGTGGACATAGTGGACAAAAGCAAAGCTGTCAAGCTTCTCACCCTGATGTGCAGCCCTGTCCTTCCACAAGGTGCTGGTCCTGGCTACCATTCTCTTTAACACCCAGCTACTGGAACAGATGGGGTCCCCTAATGGGAAGGAGGAATTGCTCTCAACTACTCAGATTCTCTACAACTTCAAAAGTGGGGTGGAGTGCTCAGCCTTCTGGGGGCCTCTGCAATACAGCAAGAGTCAAACAGCCCCTACAGGTGCTAATGAGCACCAACAATAACTCACCTGTCTTTGCAAGCAGGCCCAGGTGAGGAGCCAGTCAGCTGTTTTGGGAAGGGCTTCCTTGGGCCTGGAGAGGCCAGACCTCAACCCCAAGGGTCCTTTCAGACTCCCTGGGAGTAGCATATGACCTGGGACTGCCTCTGGGCCATGGCTGAGCTGTCACATTGGAGGGGGACATGGAGAGTTGTGATGTAGGCAAGCAAACTGCTTTAGCACTGTTCCTATTTCTGGAAACCATGCATTCAAGGGCTGGCTTGGGTGCAGCACAGCCTTCCTGCCAGGTTCCAGGCCTTTGGTGCTCAAAATTAATTTCTCTAAAGAAATAACCAGAGCAGGAGAAAGGGCGTTTATTTATTTGGCTTTCGTCTGAGGTGCAGTTAGAAAAGTGTGTGTGTGTGTGTGTGTTATGTGTGTGTGTGTGTGCACGCACGTGTATATGTGTGTAAACCAATAGGATGGATGATGGACACAGCAGGAAGTAGACCGTTGATACCAGCCCTTCAAGAGGTACCAAAAGTCTTTATGATAAACATCAAGGTGATGATGCTTATTATGGTGGGATGAGGTTGGAGCCACAAAGACTTCTCTCCTGAGCCCAGATGTTCATTCATTCATTCCAATCAATGAACTACATTAACTAATTCATGGCCTTATTGTAACATCCATTATGTGCCATGCATTGTACATGGACTGGTCTAAGGCCCAGCTTCTTTATGCCTTCAGAGTGTTCCCAGTCCTATTGGGAAGGTGCAAATATAAACAATATAAACAAGGCCTATACTAGACAATATATTATAATATATAAAAATATATTTAACAAATACAGTGTGACAGGTCAGTGATAGGAAAAGAGAGGAAGAGAGGTGGACCCAGCTTGGGGAGGGAGGGATGCAGACATTTGGAGGAAGCATTGACTGTCAGATGGGCTCATTCAGGACTTCCAGAGGATCTGCCCCATGGAAACGAATAGGAGGCAGGTGGGGATGGGCAGGCAGCAGAGAGCGTGGAAGATTCATGGGGGAAATGGTGTTTGGAGGGGACCTAAAGCAGGGAGTGTGTAGGCAAAGAGGCCCATGTGAGGAGAGTCAGCGTCTCTGCACTCTCCTGGGACATGTGGTGGTGGAGTGGGATGTGGGTTGGCTTGAGCTGTGCTGTCTTCAGGAGCTTGAGCCCAGCCCTGCCCCTGCTAGCTGGGTGTCCTTGAACTATCCCGGTGGGGATTTTCCAGACACAGAGAGACTTAGAAGAAAGAACTATTGCTGTGTGGGAGTGAGGGTGAGACATGTGATTAGAACTGAAACCATGGGCTCGGTGGAAAGTTCAGCCTACGCTACCGAGCCTGTGNCTACCGAGCCTGTGGAATGAGAAGCGGCTTGATTCTTAGACAGGTGGGCAGCCCCATCACAAGAGTCAGCCATGATTGCTTGCTCAACCTACCTCTCATCCATGCACTTCTGATCCACACAAATATCTTTGAAGTCCTTCCACAGGCCTTCAGCTAGCTCCCCCAGGCCCCTCCATCCTCCATCGTGAGCTGTTACCCACCTCTAGAAAGCTTGCCATCAGGTCTCATCACCTTCCTTACAGAGTTAGAAATCTAGGAAAAGTCAAAATATTATTTCAGAGCTACCATTTGACAGTCCTTAAGGACTAGAGGCAGGCTCTGTAGGCAGAGGCATGCAGAACTGAGAGGTGGTGGGTACTTCGAAACTGTGGTTCATCAGGAGCCTGTCCTCCCATGGTAAGCCTGGAAACAGGCAGGTGTGAGCCACATGGCCTTGTCTGAGAGCCTCCAGGTTGAACCAGGAAATGTTTATCCTCCTTAGAGACTGGGAGGGCCTGGCTGTTCTTCTGAGGGTTGGGAAGCCCAGTGGCCCAAGCCAAGACTCTGGGGTGCCTCCATTCACCTCACAAGACAAAGGAGCTCGAATCTATTCCAGTCCCACATCCTTGGGGAGGGCTTGGATCCCTTCCTGCCACAGCTGTGGCAGCAGCTAGAACAGGGCACCGAGTTCAGGTTTTAAGTAAGGATGTGCCAATATGAGGAATGCTTCGTTGCTTTTTCATACTTGTAAGAATCTATGGATAAAAAAAACATAAAACCATGAAATGCCTGTTTTCTGGTGGGTTGTCTTCTTGTTTACTTGATCTGGTCTAGGAGTGGGAGGAACTTCCTCCAGAAACTGCCGGTTTCCTGAAACCTGGAGCAAGCCTGAGCTTTTGATGTATTTTTAGCTTCTAATTTCATTTATTTATTTATGATTAACTTGCTAAAAGGGACCTTCAAATGAGGATGGGGGGGTTAAGCCACTTTTCTGAAGGTGAGGCAAAGATTGTGTCATCTGAAGTTAGCAAAGACTAAAATACATCATGGGTAAGTGTCATTCTTACCCGGATGAGCAGTGTCCACACGCCTTTTGAAGACACACATGCACACACACCTGTGCTCATGAGTGCAAACTGAGCCCCTTTCCTCCCTCCAGGAAAGGTGAATGGTTAGGACCAAGGAGCTGAGAAGGCAGTGCTGCAGGGACCAGGGCAGGTGGAACCTCTGGGCAAAGGCTCAGCTCAGTTGCTGGGAAGCAAGACAGACTCAAGCTTTAACCCTTTCTCATCAGGAAAGGGAACCTAAGACTGAATGCTCCCAAGGTAGGTCGAGGGGGAAAGGTTTGGAGGCAGGAAGCCTTTAGACAGTGCTGTCCTGGACGTTTGACTTGTGGGAAAGCCAGGGACGAAGACCAATGCCTCTGCTGTGGAGTGTGACATTGTAGATACACACACATAGAAATCTGACTGGTGTGTCCTTTAACTGCGGAGGTAGAAGGCTTGGTGGGAGGCTCAGCTGTTGCTCTAACTATGGCCCACGCTGACCTTGCTCAGTATTTCCCCAGACTTGAAAGGTCAGTTTGTGAACGTCACATTTAGTAAGCACTTTCCGATACCACACTTAACTTATTATTCCTCCTCCAAGAGGTACAACTCAGAGAACATGGGCATAATTTTTCTAAAGTAAGTTCCTTGACTCTGCAGGAGTTAAAAAAAAACAGCAGAAACAAGTGCTCATTTATTGTATTTGCAAAACTCTAGTTACTGGGGACAATGAAGACTGCTACCCTCTAATTTGTTTTTGTTATTATCTAGCCCAAGAAAAATGTACTTCTTAAATCTCTTGCTTCCTGTGTCCCTGACCAGAGACAGCATAAACCAGTCTGTCCTCAGTATTCCAGAAACACGTAATTTAAGACTGGAAATATGACCTTGGCATAGAAGGAGGCATAGAAAACGCTAACAGAGTTAGTATTGGTGGCAGGGTCGCACCAGGTGCCCGGGACACAGGAAAGCAATGATGTAAATCCTAAGGCGGACAGACCCATGCTTCGTGTGAGATGCAGCATCTCACCTCCCAACAACTTACTCAAGTGTCTGGGGAGGATATGACTATGATCCTCCTTCTGACCCTTGGCTTACTAGATGGGATCAGCTGACTGGTTTGGGGGAAGAGAAGCTAGGGTGATGAAGGCGCCTGGTTTTTGAGTGGCACGTTCTAAGTCTGTAAAGGCTATGTGGAGAAGACAGCATTTGAAGCCCTTCACCCGCTAATAGTCTGGAAGTAGTCCAGAAGATTTTACACATGGAGATATTTTAGGTGTGGGACACAGAGAAAACTAAGTCCCACCCTGGAGACAGCACAGGGCATATCGCAGGCTGAGTGCCTTGGAGGGATTGGTGCTTTCCGGAGATGGAGTGGAGGAAGAATTAGAATCAATTGTGTATCTGTGCAGCCTATTCTCTGAATGCTGAGAAAAGAAGGTCTCAGTTCAGGGGGGTCCTCTGTTGGGAATGAGTTTGTACCCAACTCTGCATCCTTGGGATGACCCTTGGTGTCCTTTGTTTCCATTTTCTTATTTGTGAAATCAGTGACTTGGGTAAGACATTCACTAGATCCATTGTAATTGCTCCAGGTCTATGCACAGTGCATGGTACCAGACTGAGAAAATAATATCTAACAAGTGAACCAACCAGTCAGTCCCACACTATGCTTCTTCAGTTGCTGAAATTGCGAGACAAAGCCATAAAGACCCAGCACTCCTTGCTTTTCCTGATCTATGCGGCCTTTGTGAATGTGGAAGGGATCGTCTACAAATTGTATTACTGGAGAAAAGAAAGCTACACGAGTTATGGGGTAGGAGACAGTGAAGGGCCATCCGCAGTGCTGTTCTTGTGCTCCTGTCGTCCTCCCAGGAGGGAGTGGTGCCCCTGCCATCTCTTCACCTGCCCCCAGTGCCTCCCTCCCAGGGCCTCTGGGCTGCATCTGGCCAGTTGTGCCTGTCATTAGCTTTGGTTTCCTTCAGGTTTGGCTCAGTGCTCAGTAATCTCCATCTTAGAAATACATTTTTTTACGAGTATCCCCAACACACACCACTTCAGAGCAATAGGGATGTATAGAAAAGCATCAAGAAACAGGAAAACAACCTCAACTATAGTCCTGCTACCCAGAGCAATTGACATTTAAGCACATTTTCTTCTAGACTATTCAGTTTCTTTCTTTTAACGTGAAAGTGCATTTTGTAGCTTGCTCTTCTCTTGGGCCAGCATCACTGCATGCTTCCACATCCCTCACCTCACCCAGCCTCACTTTGTTCCTCCCGCCTCCCTGTGCTTTCTTCTCTTGGGGTCTCGGGCCGTGTCTGAATTTCAACCTGTGCTCCCTTACCCAAAGTACACCTGGTCTTCCATTTGTTTTTGTGAATAAAGTTTTATTAGAACATAGCCGTGCCCATACTTGTTTGTATATCTATTGCCTAGAGCTGGCTGTGTACTGCCGTGGTAGAGTGGACTATCAAGATGGACCTCAGGTCCTACAAAAGGAAAAGTATTTACTCTCCTGCTCTTTGATGACCCTTGCTCTATTAGTCAACCGATAGTAAATGAAACATAGCTTTGTGGTGTATCAATTTCTGTGTAATAGATACCACTGTTGTCCTGGGTGTGGTGGTACGTGCACATAATCTCAGTGCTTGGAAACACTACCGAAGGACTTTAAATTCACAGCCAGTCTAGGAAGCAGTAAGATCTCTCAAAAAATAAGCAACAGCAACCAAAATACCATTACAATTGCTATTAAATTAACAGTGTGAAGATAATGGGTATAATACCTTTTATCTGAGGGGACGGGGTCTTACTATGCAATCCAGACTGGCTGTCAACTTTCAGCCCTTCTGCCCTCAGCTTCTTCAAGTGATGGAATCGCAAGTGTGTGCCACCACACCTGGCCTGAGAAGAGATGGCTTGCAGCACACCATAATAGAACGTTTCTTCCAGACATCATAATAAATGAAAACTTAAAAGGACCAAGATAATAATAAAATGCAGCACAATGAGAAGAAATACAGAAATTTGGAGTATTTATTATAATGTCTTTTAACAAAGCTTAGCTCATTTTAAGCTTTACAACTTGCTGTGTTTAAATCAGTCTGTGAAGTTCTTGTAATTTTAGCCCCAGACTGTGTGATGGAGGTGGGCTGCCAGCGTGGATGGAGAAAGGAATATATAGGGATAATCCTAGCCCTCGGGGTGGGCCAGCTTGCTGCATACAGCCTGGGGAACTTCTGCTCAGAATGAGGACAGGAGCCCTTGGGCTCTGCTGTGGTCTCAAACGGGAAGAAGGAAGGCCCCGAGTGGCAGAGACCCTATGCCCCAGGAAAGGGCTGGAGAGTCACACACTGCATAGGAAGATAACTGTGACCCTCCACCCACCACACATGGAACTGAGTCATTCTTGAGGAACTTCCAGGAAGCACAGATGGAGCCCTGACCTCAGCTGACCTGGGCAGGGCACACCACAGAATAGGAGTATAAGGTCTGGCCTGCCAGCTGTTCACCCAGAAAGCCGGGCTCTCTGCTCTAGAAGTGCCAACGTACAATCCCATTCTGACCCTCACTAGAATGGGTCTGCCCAGTGGAAGCCACCTAGGGTCCCTGGGGCCATCTGACTTCGGGGAAGACGTGCTCAGGGTCCATATGGTGTCTCTGAAGATGACTGACTTGAGTCAGGTGGCACTTTCACTAATCACATGCCCTAAGCCTTCCCCTTCTAGCTGCTCAGTGGGCTCAGAAGCAGGCATTTCTGTGGCTGGTGGCTTCAGGCGCGTGCCCAGCTGAGAGACAAATGTGTCTGGGGCATCTGCCTCTGGCAGTAGGGAGAAGACAGGTGCTCAGGCCCACGAGGCTGGGTTCCCATCCTGGCGTCACTTCTGGTCTGTGTGACTTTGGCCTTGTCCTTAACTTCCCTAAACCTGTCTCCACGTGGGATCATCGTGAGGGTGACAAAGTTGATGACTCCACCTGTGGCCACATGTTATCGATACCAAGTGTGAGCATGCTCCAGTGGTGTGATTGGAGAGTGTGAGAAACTTACAGAGACACCAAGCGTGAGAGGGCAGGCGACAGGCTGCACCGTGGTCTCCGCCAGTAACACTAGGTGCTAAGAAATGCATGTTCTCTGCAAAGAGCTGCCAGTCATTACAGCCAGACCCTCCCAACCCCAGGGCTCCTAAAGAAGCAGGCTTGTTAGTGTCAATACCTTGTCCCAGTTTACGGAGATTGAAAAGTGGGAGGAGAGGGAATAGGAGCTACTGGGGTAACAATTTTCATCTCTTCCTGTTTTGCTCTTGAGGTCAAGTTCAAGGAGCGATCAGGGTGTGAGCTTCGTGGGGGAGGCAGAAAGTGGCCTATAGGCTTAAGTTGGGGGTTTACAGTTTTCTAAAGATAGATTTTATTTTTATCTTGATTATGTGTGTACTGAGTGTCAATGTGGGTCTATACATGTGGGTGCAGGTGCCTGTGGAAGGCAGAGGTGTTAGGTCCCCTGGAGCTGGAGTTACAGGCAGCTGTGAGCCACCCAGTGTGGGTGATGGGAGCCAAATTTAGGTCCTCTACAAGAAATATCTTAAGCCCTTGACCTGCTTGGTAGTGGGGTTTTTGGAGTTTGTGTGACCATGGGGTATGTGGCTACTTTGCCCATTTGAAGATGGAAGCTGAACCACAAAAGAAAAGACTTGTGGGGTGTGTATGTACATGTGGTATATATGAGTATATGCGTATATGTGTTTGTGTGTGGTCTGTATGAGTATATGTGTGTCTCTGTGTATGTTGTATGGTGTGTGTGTATGGTATGCTATGAGTGTGTGAATGTGTGTGTGTGTGTGTTGTGGTGTGTGTGTGTCTATGTGTGTGGTATGGTATGTATTTTATATATGTGAGAGTATATATATGTATCTATGTGTGTGGTATGTGTGTATGTGTGGTTTGGTGTGTGTGTGTCTGTATGTGATATCTGTGAGTATGTGTGTGTCTGCATGTGTTGTGGTGTGTATGTGGTATGGTATGTGTGTGTGAGTGCGTGTGCGTGCCTGTTTCATTCCATTCTGATGCAGTTCTAACAAAACCCCGGAAAGTGATTAAAAACTATAACCAACAGAAGCTTATGCAGCTCAGAGTTCTGGAGTCAGGGTAACCCAAACCCTAGACAGCATCTGTAAGACTTAATTCACAGATAATGTAGGATCACAAACTATTCCTCATGAGGAAGCTCTCATGACTCTCCAGGGTTCCATCTTCCTATTGTCTCTGTAGTAGTTATATTTCAGTATGAGTGTTGAAGGCGGCATTCAAAACATAGCAGGGTCTCTTGCAACAGCTTCTTTTGACTCTAAGAAGATGGGGAAGAAGACAAAATCCAAGAAGTATCTGAGGCTTTGTAAATGGGGACAGTGTGGCCCACAGGAGGGGACAAGGGGGCATCCTCTTTGGCATCAGATGAGACATCAGGAAACCACATACACCGTATTCACAGCACTGTCATGTGACCTAAGGCCATCTGCAGCAGATGGGACCAAAATTAACTAGAGCAAGGTCCACAACCAAGGAATGAGGATGCCCGCATCTTGTCTGTACCCACATTTCTCTGATGGGCTGGCACCGGCAAGGGCAAGTGAGAGTCTGGAACCAGAGCCTCCACTGGCTCTCCCTCTTCACTGCACAGTGCCCCCATGCGAGTCAGAGCAGACAGGCAGTGCTCTCACCTCTTCAGATCCTGGTCCTGTTATGAAGCAGGGCCTAAGACATTTCACTAGATGTGGGAGAAAAGTTTGAGAAGAACACCAAGAGTCCATTGCCTTACTCTGCCTCCTAAGTCCTGGGGTCACAGGTAGAGCACCATGCCTGGTTCATATGGTGCTGGGGACCAAACCCAGGGGTATTCTACAGTCTGAATGACACCCCCAACCCTTAAGGGTTGACAGTCTTTTCCCTGAGTGCCAGATTGCTCGCAACCTCATCTAGCCCTAAGATCATCATCACACAGGAGCCAGGACCAGCACCAGGAGCATTAGAATGTTTATCAGTAGTGTCTAGGACCTTGCTAGAAACATGACATTTCTGACTCTCCACAAGGCCCGCAGACTCAGTAGCTCTGTACGGGGCATAGCAATCCACACTGTATACTTGTATTTCAGGGGTTCAGACACACACTTGTTTGGGACCCAGTGACCAAAATAATTCAGTGCCTGCCTCAGTTTCCAAACCCTGTACAGCACTCAGGGTGAGAAGCATTTATGAAGGAGCCACCTATTGGTCCTCTAGGAAGCTCCTTGGGAGGCTCAGCCCGATCCAGGACCCTAGACTTGTGACTTAGGTCCAGGAGCCAGGGACAATGTTGCTTGCTAAAGTGTGTATTGTGGTTTCAGTGAGAAACATTCCAGAGGTTCAAGTGTCCGAACGCTTGATCCCCAGCTGGTGATAGAGTTTGGAAGGCTGCGGAGCCTTTAGGAATCCTGTCTCCTGTTGGTTTCCTGGCAGTGGCTACAATGCCAGTAGCTGTCTCAAGCCCCTGTAACCATGCACTCCCCATGGTGATGGACAGTGTCCCTTCTTAAACTGTGAACCCAAACAATCCTTCCTTTAAGCTGCTTCTTGCAAGATTTTGGCAAACAAGACACAAGTCAGAGAGTGTAGAAGGGTCCCTACATGTTGTCACACTGGTCACTGAGGGTTCCTACACACTGTCACACTGGTCACTAAGGAGGAACTGGCCCCTGGCACTATTCCAGAGCCTCAACATCAGAAGGCCGGAGTGAGAAGGAGGGCAGGCTGGGGCTCATCAACAGCAAAAGCAGAACAAAAGAATAAAAACATCTCCAGGGAAGGAGCGTTCAGACCCCTCCCCACTAGAAAGTCGCATTTATCTTGCAAAGTAAATAGCGATCAGTCCCAAGGAACAAGGGGACTTTCAAATAATGGCCAGCATGTGTTGATATTGACAGTGGCCCATAAATCTCAATTTCGCTAGGAGAGAATGTTGGGTGGCATTTTAATTCCAAGCCACGGAATGAGGAAGGGGAGAGATTTACCTCTGTTGTGGGTCTTAGTTGAGCATGCTTAGACATACAGACCAATGAGCGCGGAGTTAAGCGCTAATGGATGGCCTCCACCATGCTTCATAACACCCCATTATCCCGATGAGGAGCAGGACAGCTGAAACAGCTGAGCCGGGGCTGGGGCACTCAGAGATGGGCTTCTGGGCAGCCATCTAGGAAAGACTAAGGGCCCTGGGGAGCCTCCCGGCATGGCTAATTGTCCCTTCTCCCCAGGTCCCTGCCCTTGCTAGCATGCCCACTGCCCTTATGTGTGCTCACTGAGTGCTTTCAAGCGACCTTGCTCTCTGGTGAGCTCTCTCTCTGCTTCTCCCCCTCTGCAGTCCTCCAGAGTGGACAAGAGGCCTTTTCGCTTAATAGTTTATGATCGCACGGCAGAGAACCGACTTCCATTCCTCAGTCCGCCACTGGAAACAGACATTTGGTTTCTACTTATTTACTGGCGCCAGACACTCTGCAGAGTGCCTTTACGTATATCATCTCATTAACTCTAATTTACTGTGTGACTTTGGACTGGTTGCTTGCCCTCCTTCAGCCTGACTCCCTCCTCTGGAGCCTGAGTACCTGTGGCCCAGGCTAGGTCTCCTCTGGAGGAAGGAGGGGAGGCAGATTTTATTTGTTGGCCCTCGCAGTACTGAGCACAAGCTCAGGTTCAGAATTTGCACTCAATGTCTAGGTAGTTGTGAAAGAAAGAGAGAAGTTGGCCAGTGAACCCAGATACTTGAACTGGACTAAGAAAATGGGGTAGAAGTCCTGAGAGAATCTATGAGCCCGTGTGTGTAGATGAGTGTATATTGTATATGTATAATAACGTGCTTATATATGAAAGTGTTTGTGTTGTGTGTGTGTGAAATGAATGCTTTTTCCCTGGCTTATTGGAAGCTGGAAGAGATCTATTTGGGGATTTTGTGTCAGCTGTGTGAAGCCCCTGACTCCCTAAATCCAGCAAAGGCAGTGAGTCACCCAGGGTCATATGACCTTCTGGTAACAAGCTTTGAGTCATAGCTCATGGTTGGCACTGGCTAGCACGGGTAGCGACAGCATCTTACAGTGCATTAGGAACTTGTTACAAAGGGCTTTGACCTGATGGGAACAGGAAACAGTCCCGGGAGAAGCAGCCCTAAGCAACTACTCTCTAGGCCCTAGTTCCCCTCCGGTGGGTTTCAGAGCCTCCTACTTGCTTGCAGCCCCTCCCCCCAAGCCCAGTCCCAGCTGGATAGGTTTCAAAGGCTGGCCCATTCTCGCCTGGAGAACTTGGTAAGAAGCTTAAGAAGCCTTGGGAACAGTACAGACCTTGGAGTCGGGTGACTTTGCTCACTGTGACAGGACATCAGCTGACGCCTGATAGTTAGGCTGTGTCAACCCCCGTTTCCTCATATTTAAAACAAGAATAAAAACATATCCTTTAGAGAGGACATGAAGTGGGAAGGGGAAGGTTTGGTGATACCTGGGGGATAGTGGGAGGGAGGTGTTGGCATGGATGTGATTAAGATACATTGTCTACATGTATAAAATTGTCAAAGAATAAATAAAAATATTTTAAACTATCCTTTGTAATTACTGGGGTGTGGTGTGCTGGGTCCCTGCTTACAGGGTTCAGCACTCTAGGCCCTTGTCCAGGGAGGAACTCCCCATTCCTCCACCCCCACCCACCAAGCTCCAGAGGCTCCCCAGCAGCCTCCACACATCCGCTACCATCCCCCACTGCATCTGTAACCACTGGAGCCTTGGTCCAGACTGCCCCTGGAGAGGTAAGCTGCTGGGTCCCCGCTTTTAGAGGGTTCAGCTCAATAAAGAATATTTAAGCTATCCTTGTCATTGCTGGGGTTTGATGCCGGTGGCCAGTGAGATACCATGTCTCAGGGAGTGAGCCTGAGTTATAGAGCAGGACACTGGATATCTCCTCTGGACTCCAAACATGCACATACCCGAGCACCAACATGGATATACAGTGTGCGCGCGTGCGCGCACACACACACACACACACACACAGAGACACACACACACAGACACATACACGTACCCTTTACAAATTTGAGGTTGTTGCAAGAGTGAAGCTGCTGATTCAGGCAAAGTCCTAGCTGTACTAAAGCCTTTGCAGGTGGCTTTGAGTCAGGGGGCTGATTTTTATATTTCTTTGCCTTTCTTCCCTTCCCTGGGCTCCTCCCATGCACACACGTTGCCTGGAGTCTACTAGTGGGTCTAATTTCTAAGTCACAAAGGGAGCCAGTTACTGTTCCCCTGTTACTGAACTTGAGGTCAAACTCTATGCCCCAACACGTCAAAATGGGGTCATCCCTCTCTGAGAAGTCAACTGAAGTAGAAAATTAATAGTAAAAACCAGACAAAGGAACTTTGTTCAATGTGGACACATTGGGAAGAGGGACAAAGAGATCCAGTGACCCCACTCCAAGTCTATAGTTGGGGTCCTAAAGTGAGATTATAGTTTCACACCAGCCAAGGATATATGTATTTAGCTGTTCTGCTAAAGGTGTGACCCAACACCCATGATCATCATTGTCAGGCCTTCAGCCTTGTCCTGTAAGATGGTCTGATAAACTGTACATCTCTGTCTTGGAGACAAGTTCACCCTTCTGGCTGGTGCCTTTCCCTTCTCCCAACATGAGAATCCTGGAGGGTGGGGGCGGCACTCCTATTTCTTGGGGTCCATTGTTTCAATAGTCTAATGGAGAGACATAAATGCCTCTTTAGAATATCTTCATTTTCCACTAGGCTAATTACACCTTGGAATGTTGCTTCCCAAAGTGTCCTTTGGGGACCCACAACATTAGCGTTGCTCACACGCTTGTCAGATGTGCAGGCCTGTGGAGCCCATCTGAGCTCTGATAGGAAGACTCCCTGGCTACAGCAAGCTCCCTAGGCGATCCACGTGCACGGGGAAGTTTGAGAAGTGCTGCTTTGAGAGCAACATCTGAAGCTGGGGGAAGCTTCAGACTCCCATAAAGGCAGTGAACACTGTGGCGATAACAGGCAGACAAACAACACACCAAGAGAAAAGGCTTTTTTTCAGCTCTTGATCATCCGGAAGTGGTTTCCTGGCTCCGTGGAAACCCAAAGGACGTCTGTGAGATCCGCAACAGGAGCACAGGCAGTTGCTCATATGCTCCTTGTGTGTTCACAGAGGCTTGTGGCCTGGATCGATCCCTCCCTTTCAGTCACTGGCTCTAGCGCAAGTGTAAGGTCCAGACTGAAACGGGACCAGTGACTTGAGAGAACTCTGGTTCTATGTGGGAGAGTAAGACCAGACCTGAGCTGGGTCCTCTGTGCCTCTAGGGTGTTTTCACGTCTAGCATGGGTATGGGATTTACTAGTGAAAGGACATGAAACTCTCTTGCTTTTAAAAGTGTATATTGCCTCCCATGCTTTGACGAGGCAAATATTCCACAGTTATTTGCTTCTAGTTTATTGTACACTGGGCCTTCAAGTCTGGGGGGTTAAGACAGGCCCTGTCCTGGAGGTGCTGCTCCTCAGCCAGGGAAAAATATACAAGGTAGATAATGAAAGAGCAAGGAGCCAGGTGCCGTGGAAGACTATGGGCAGCCCATTTGTGTGCCACTGTGGGTACCAAGTACTCAAGTGGGTGCCAAGCACACCAGAGAGGTGACAAGAGAATCCTGACTGGATACTGTTAGGAAAAATGCCACAGAGAAGATTCTTGAAAGGAGAAATTTGAGTGTGGACAAGATATAAAATCATCAGGTAAAGTATTTTCCCCCTACCAACTTTAAGGACCAGAGTTTAGAACCCCAGGACTCATGTTAAAATCAGGAATGACAGCTCACTTGCAATCCCAGTAGAGGCTAGGCCAAAACAAGAAATCCTCAGAATAAACTGGCTGAGTGGTCTAGTCAAGTAAGCTCTAGATTCAGTGAAAAGAACCTTCCACAATATATAAGGTGGAGAATAATCTAGAAGACACTTGATGTCAATCGAGTCTCTACATATATTTTCATACATGTGCACAGTGCACACACATCACGCAAACAGATATACTTATGTGCACACCACACAAGCATATATACTGAAAAATTCAAATATTGTGGTGTCTATAATTTTGAAGTGGTGTGTGTGTGTGTGTGTGTGTGTGTGTGTGCGCCTATGTTGGTCTCCTGCTCCTCTCAGTTGGTTTACAAGTCACACACACACATACTGAAAGAGAGAGACAGAGAGAGAGAGAGAGAGAGAGAGAGAGAGAGAGAGAGCAAATACAGGGAAATGTTAACAATTACTGAACTGTCTGGAGGGAATATGCTAATTCAACATCCTTTAAACTTCTTTATCTATTTCTACACTTTTGCAACAAAAGGTGGGAAGCACCTCGGGGGCGGCACATGAATCAGGTGAGTTCCCGGGTGCAGACTACTTGGTAAACACACTTGCAAATGTTTGTTTCACAACCATCAAGGAATAACTGCAAAGCATTTCATCTTATTTCATCCTTAGAACAGCCTAGGGGGCTCTCACTGGTCACCTCATCATGAATGAACATAAGGTCCAAGGACTTAGAAGTGATTGGTCCATAACCACCTGTGTAAGCTGCCACAGCTAGGACACAACTCAGGTCTCTAGATCCCACACATGTTCTTTTGGGCTTTCTAGAATCTTTCTCAGGAATCTACATTTATTTCTTTTTATTACGCTTCTGTGTGTGTGTATGTGTGTGTTTGTGTATGTGAGCATGCATATGTGTATGCATGTGAACATGTGTATGTGTGAGCATGTGTGTGCATGCATATGCATGTGAGCGTGTGTATGGTGTGCATGTGTATGCATGTGAGCATGTGTGTGCATATGTGTGCATGTGTATGCACATGAGCATTGTGTGTGTGCATGCGTATACACATGAGCATGTGTATGGTGTGCATGTGTATGCATGTGAGCATGTGTACAGTGTGCATGTGGAGGCAGTAGGACCACCCTGCTTGTCATCATCAGAAACACTGTCCACCTCCTTTGATACAGGTTCTTTCATGGTCATGGAGCTGGGTAACCTGGTTAGATTTGCTGGCTACGGAGTCTCCCAGATGTGCTTGGGTCTTCCTCTCCAGCTCTGAGATTACAGGTGTGCACCACACCCCTGCCTTTCTTCACATGTGTTCTGAGGATGGAACCAATATCCTCAGGCTTATGAGGCAAGCACTTTATTGACAGAGCTATCTCCCTAGATTCCATGTTTTATATTCGTTGAGTTGCTTGTCCCTGGCAGATCAAGAGCCCTAGCCTAGGCACAGGATCCTAGAGTGTGGGAGGGTGCTCTTCCAACCCCTGCTCTGCTCTTGGGCACTGGCTATCACTGTACCCTCCTTCTGGGCTTGGCAGGAGTGGGAGGAGAGGAGGCAAGACATTCCAGAGGAGGGTGGCACATGGCCTTGGGCCCTTTCTCCTTGTCTGAGGCTGGGCTGGGTGAACACAGGGGAGAAACCACTCTCAAGGCAGGGTGTACATTTTTGGGTTCATGCCACACATACCCCCAGTAGATGGTGCTTCATTTCGGGTCTGTGCCAGAGAGTGAGTTTATCACTCCCCCTCTGTGTGAGCCAGATAAGCACTCCTTCCTGGGCTCCTGCCAGTTACTGCTGGAGCTGCCAGAAGGTCTTGAACTCTTTGCTGAAAGGGGCTGCCCCCCCCATTAGTAGCCAGCTGGCTCCTGCATTGCTTAGCTGGACCAATCATTTCCCGCCCTGCCAGTAAAGGACCCCGCTTGGATCTGGTAGGGACCTACTACTCTCTGTCCAATGTCGTGAATGTATCTAAGCCTCTTTTCTTCCCAGGAATTGTCATAGCACCTAGAAAAGAAACACGTATTTATGATGTCTACAGCATCCTCATTTGTAGCCCAGGATCCTGATCAGAGGGCCCGTGTTGCCTCAAATGACATAAAAAAGTGAAAAATGCAGACAAGCAGGTAGGGTCTTTAAAGTGCTGATTCGGGTTAAATGAGGTCATCGGTGTAGACCTGTGCCCTTAGAAGAAGAGAGTAGGGACTGGAGAGATGGCTCAGGTAGTAAAGTCTTCACATGCAAACATGTGGACTGGGGTTGATCCCCAGGACTTACATTAAAAAGGAAATCAGGTGTGAACTATTGGTATAAACTGGTCAATCTATGGGTTTCTCTGACCAGCCAACCTACACTACTTGGTGGGTTCCAGGTCAATGAGAGACTTTTTCTCAATAACAACAAAAAAGGTAGGTGGCACCTACGGAATGACACCTGAGATTTTCTTTGTACTGTGCATGCATACACATGTATGAACCCCTGCGTGTACACATGTGCATATACACTCACGCTCATGGGATGTGGGGGGAGGAGATAGAAAATAAAACCATGGGGAATGGGGTGGAGCAGATGAACTCATCTGAAAACTGAGGAGACCACTCCAGAGAAGCTGACCCTATGGACATCTTGATCATGGGTGTCTCCCTTCCAGAACCACAAGATGAACAATTTCTGTGTGTAAGCCACCCAGCCTGCGGCTCTTTGTTATGACAGTTCTGGCAGAAAACACTCTGAATGTTCAATAAACTTGCTGGAGTCTAGTATAAGACCTGGCACATGTATCGTGGGTGGCTCCATCTCTGGGAAGTTGATAGTATCCACAGTCATCCCGAACGTGGAGTTTTTTTTTAGTTATCCAGGGGTGGTAGGTAGGTGGGTGCCTACCTTCCCTTCCTGAGAGGGTGCTTGCAGTTTTTCCTGCTTGGGCAGCTCCTTTCCTGATTATGATCGTTAACATCACCTATCAACTCTTTACCTGTCTATGATGTAGGTGGTTACTGTGATAAGCTTAATTGAGGTGTTGGGACACACCACTGACATCATTCCTTGGACTGGGATCCTGGATTGTATAAAAAGGAAAATGCGAGTGAGTTCAGGCCTTTATAGCTCTCTACTTCTTGACTGTAGACACAATGTGAGCAGCTGCCTGGTCAAGCTCCTGTCACCATGCCTCCCCCATCATAACGGGCTGTAACCTCAAGCTGTGGTCCCAGGGCACCTGTCAGGTGTTTTATCATACACCATGTAAAGTAACAAAGACACTGATAACTCATTAGTCTGTGTCCCTATGTATGACTGATGGCGGTGGCAGGGATTACTTAATTATGGGACAATTGTGAGAGTTGTATGATTGGCAAAAAAGCTATTCTCAGAGCAGATGTCCCTGTGTTAGTGGCTAAACCATAGAGGCCATGAGGATCCAACTCAATTTATAGAACTGGACCTAGAGGACTCTTGGGTGATGCCCTCTGGAGAAAGCATGGTCACCTTAACACCTGTCTACAATGTCCACCCTTGATCCAAGGTGGCTCCCTCCTCTGGGATTAGTGCTCATATCTTGTTCCAACTTGACACTGGGGAGCTACAGGCTAGGATGGAATTTGGGGTGAGGGAGGACTGGGACTTTGTGTGTGGATGGCTCTGCTCCTGGGCCACTGAGGTTGTTTCTGCTTGTCACCCCTAAGTAGCTCAGCTGAGCATTAGAGGGTCAAAATATGTCCCCGGTTCCTTGGCACTGACATATACAAGAGATTGGATGAGCTGAGGGTTAAGGTGCTCTCCTGGGGACCTCAGGAGACACCTCCTGTCCCATCTCCCACACTGAATCAGGGAGGTAGTTCTAGGCTTGCTGGGAGGCTGAGAGGTTGAGTCAGACGGGTCTGGCTGTGACTAGTGACTTGGCCACTCATTAGCTGTGTTATTTATAGCAGGTGACTTCATGACTCTGAGCTACCATGTCCCCATCTGTAGAAGAGGGTCAATAATACCTATTTCACAGTGTGAATCCTTATATTGGCTGAAATGAATAGGCACAGCCTTTAGGACATCGGAAAGTTCTTAAGAATAGTAGCTGCCTGGGCTGGAGAGATGCTCAGCAGTGGTTGCCCTTCCAGAGGCCGAGTTCAATTCCTAGGACCCATGTTGCAGCTAACAACCATCTCTAACTCCAGGTCCAGGGTATTGGATACCCTCTTCTGGCTTCTGTGGGCACTGCACACATGTGGTGCACAGACAGGCAAAACACACATACACATAAACTAAAAGTAAATGATTCTAAAGAAGAGCAGCACTGTCATTTCACACATCTCGGTTCTACATCGCTGAAGCAGTGTAAGAGCCCCTTCCCCAGAGCATCAACTCTAAATTGTCCTCATTTGCACTTGGTCAAAAACTGATGTGTGTCTATTCCAGAGAGTATTGACAAAGACATGGAGTTCTGGTCATTGAGTGCTTATACAGTTCATACAGAATCACGCCTTTGTCCCCTGAGTCTGGGAACTGAAGCCCTCAGGCAGTTGAGTCATGCAGGGTTATGTCAGGACACAAGGTCATATTAGACACAGAACCCCCCCCCCCATGCTCCCCTTTCCCTGTCGTGTAAAGTACTGAACAGGGGGATGTGAACACTGTGGGTCTCCTCACATCATGATAGCCACTGAATTACCAGAGGACACCTAGGATGTCAGTGCAGAAAAGACCTGGCTCATTTCTCAAGCACATTGGAGGTAAAGGGAGCACCACAGACTGGGCAGTGAGCAGAGAGGGCCTGGGAGGCTCTGCGGACATCCTCTGGAGTCCTTTATGTGAGAGGACATGGAAACAAACAATTCACCTCACCTCCAGCCGGGCCCCAAGACTCCAGCTGAGCACAGACACACTCACAGAGTATAGCAGGTAGGTAGGAATCCTCCATCTCTGTGTTAGGACAGAGGTGGGGCTGTGGAGGCCCCAACTGTCATGAAAGCATCCCCTCCTCTGACTATAGGCAAGTGTGATGGATGCTCCTGTGTCAACCTCAGCTCAAGACTTGAGGGTGTAGCTCGGTGGTAGAGGGTTGCCCAGCAAGCCTGCTGCTCTGGATTCTGTCCTACAGACTACAGACCTCGGCTCAGTCTCCTTTTCGTCTTCCCACCTCACCTATGAGATCATGCTTGACTTGGTGCAATAATTAGTCAGGGATGATTGCCTGGCCTCAGATTTGCCTTCTCTTTTGATGGAATCTAGCCCAGAATTTCTCTGCTTACTGGGCCTTCCTTCCGTAGACTCATCAACACAAGCCCAGTTCTCTTAAGCAGCCTCAACCCCTCCCCTTCGCTTGCAGCTGTAAGCCAAAGAAACCTCCCTTGGCTGCTTTACTCATCATCCAATAAAGCAACACATATACAGAAGGACATCCCACATCACTTGGTATCAATTGCTGTTGTGATAGTTAAGATTGTCAATTTGACAGGACCGAAAATTACCTAGACACACCTCTGGGCATGACTGTAAGGGAGTTTTAGACTAGGTTAACTGAGGTAGAAATACCTACCCTAAATGTGGGCAGCACCACCCTGCAGCCTTGGGTCCCAGACTGAATAAAAGGAAAGAAATCAAGCTGGGCACCAGCAGCATTCGTCTCTCTCTCTCTCCTGCCTGACTGTGTATCCATTGTCACCAGCTGTCCTGTGCTCCTGCTGCCATGTTGTCCCTGACACACGGGCTGTAAAAGTGTGAGCCAAAACAAACCCCTCTTTCTTTAAGTTCATTTTGTCGTGTGTTTTTGTCACAGCAATGACAGAAGTAACTAATACAGCAGGCAAGCATCCACATCTGTAAACTAGGGTGTTTGTGCCTATCTAGTACTGTTTACGGGGTTACGGGAAGGACTCCTTTGGCTAATACAGGTGCGAGTGAATGTTTTGATGTGACATTGCTATTGGTCAATAAGCTAGTACCACGTGAAATTTGCCCATGGTTCTCTTTTTCCAGTAAGGGACTTTTAAGATGGAAGATTCCTACATGATCCTGGTTCCTTTTCATGGAAATTCCTCCCGTGACTTAGTGCTTGGAATAGCAACAAACAAGAATAATTCTGATCTGTCCAAAGCTGGAACTTGCTGAAGGAAGAGCCGAATGTTTGTGTGGGGACCCAGTGAGATGGCGAAACTGGTGAGCACAGGACCCCGCCCTTGCCTTTTCCTGCTGATATCATTGATTTCCAGAAGACAGTGGCCAGGGTCTCCCAGCTTTACTGGGAGATAAAGCTCCTGAGGAATCAGTTAGCAAGCTGTCCGCAAGCACCTTCTTCTCAAATGTCAGTCTGCATGTGGGCAGCACAGCCTCCAGGGTCAGGGTCAAGCTTTTGAGGGTGGGCTTGGAGGCCCTTGCTTTTGCTCACTTCTGTTACTGTGTCTTACTCTGGGCCATACCTAAGTCTCATGAATTCTCAGTTCCATTTGCCTTTCTCCAACCTTTGAAGTCAAGACCGGTCCATATGTTTTCCTTGGAACATTCTTCTACTACTCTTACTTTGAGACTTGAATCAGGGGCTGGAGAGATGCTTCCGTGGTTAAGAGCACTGGCTGCTCTGGGGAGGACCTGGGTTCAGTTCCCAGTAGCCACGTGACAGCTTATGTCTGTCTATATCTCAAGTTCCAGGGGGTTCGATGCTATCTTCCGGCATTCTTGCATGAAACATAGTGTGCAGACATACATGCAGGCAAATACTCCAAACGCATTAAAAACAAATACAAACCCCCCCACAAATCAAGTACTTCTCCCCTGAAATGCCCTTTGGCTGACCATTCTCGCCTCAGAACTCTCAGCACCACATAAATTTGTACACTTACTACACCGAATTGAAACGGTCACATAAATACTATGAGGGGCTGGATTCTGTGAGACTGAGGCTTTGTGGTAAGGAAATAGTGATTTTTGTACTGACCTCGGGGCTTGGAACACAGTGGGTGGCTAATAAACTCTGCCATTTCATGCTGTTGATCCTATGTTTCAACATAAATTAGATTTTTTTCTTTCATTATGTTGGTTCCTCTTAGAACTAGGGAGTTGGAACCTCTGACATCAGAAAGTTGTGCATAATTATGAGCAGGGCAGATCTTCTCCTCTGAGCTCTCACAGGTCCTGCCCAGCTGTGTTAATGCCCAACTCATGTGAAAAGAATGTCTTCGAGCATAATTTCAGGGGTGGCAAGGAGTGGCTCAGAGCTGTTGTAATGACTGTTTCCCTACCCATTGCCAGTGAGGCTCAGCCTGGATGCTTCTCCTCAAGAAATACTTTATTTTCAGCTTGCAGATGTTTTATTTTAGAAGAACACATTTTCATGAATACCTTGGAATGAATATATATGTATACGTATATATATGCACACATATATACATATATATGTATATATGTATACATATATATGCACACATATATACATATATATGTAAATTGGGCCCACCAACATTCTTTATTGGAGGCAGGGGAGGAGCTCCCAAGGCCTACCATTCTATGAGTGTTTATATGTAGTTGGGGATTTCTGGGTGAAGGAGAGACATTTTCTTTAGTATTATAGCCTCTGGCAAGTGACCACAGTCCTGTAAATGACTTCTCACCCATGCTGGTATAAGCAACCCAATGAAACTCATTGTAGTGAACACACACACACACACACACACTTCGAATGAGGACTAGTTGGGAAGATGAGGGGAATCAGTAATCAGTAGGGGTGAGAGAAAGACAAGAAAAGGGAAAATGAAATGGTGGTGAAATATGATCAAAATATGTCCATGCATATAATGTCCCAAAGAAGCCCATTATAGATGAAAATAAATTATGTCACAGCTACTGGTGAAGGATGTCAGTGGACAGAATTAATACATACTGATTCCCAACTTTTAGTCTGGAGTTAGAGATGAAGCCAGGTCCACCTTGGGGGTTCATCTTGGAAGACCGCGGACAGAAGCAGATGGTGGTTCCTCTATTGACTGGGGTTTTCTAGTGGGTCTCCGTGGCCTCCACTCGCCATAGCTAGTTTTTAACTGTCAACTCGACACAATTTAGAATCACTAGGAAAGGTAATCTTGATTGGGAAATTGTCTACATCAGGTTGGCCTGTGGGCATGTCTGTGGAGATTGCTTGATTGTTAATTGATGTGGGAAGACCCAGTCCATTGTGAGCAACATCGTTTCTTAGGCAGGGGGCCTGGACTGTGTACGAATAGAGAAAGCAAGCTCTTGACGTTTCTTTGCGCTCTTGGCGATGGGTATCACGTGATTAGCCAGCTGCCTTGAGCATCCCCCACAGTGGGCTGTAACTTAGAATTACAAGCTGAAGAAACATCTCTCTTCTCTAAGTTGCTTTTTGTCAGGATGTTTGATCACAGCAACAGAAATGGAACCAGGACAGCATCCTAGCGGCATTTCCCTCAGAAAATCTTCAAAATGCCAAGTGCCAGCTGCACCCCAGGCCGGCTGAGCTCAGAGCTCTGTGGATGACCAGGAATCTTGATTTATTACTTTATTTTAAAAGAAACTTCTTTTTTAAAAAAAATTATTTATTTTGTGTGTGTGCACATGTGTGTGTGTGTGTGTGTGTGTGTGTGTGTGCGCACCCGCCACGTGAATTGGAGTGCCCAAGGAAGCCAGAAGAGGGTGTCAGTCTCCTAGAGCTGGAGTTACAGGCAGTTGTAAGCCATACAGTGTGGGTGCTGGGAACTGAACTCCAGTCTTTGTGGGCGCAGCCAGAGCTCCAAGCTTCTGCTCTGCTCCATCTCTCCAATCCCCAGGAATCTTACTTAACAAATCCTCCAGGTGTTTCCAGAGTTCCACTGCTCTGCTGGAACCCTTCATTCCACCGTAGTGAAGCTGATATACTTTTAAATCATTCAGATCATTAAAGTAACTACACTATATTTTACATAAAATTTGGAAGAGATAAAAATTCAGATATAAACTCAAGGGAAGTAGAGCCATTTCTGTGTATTTTTCTTCCAATACGTTCTTCCCTTTCAACACTTCAAATGACCAGAGTTTCACACAATTGTAATTACAGGACAAATCCAGCTAAGCACACTGCCCTTTTCTCACCTACTGTTGGAACCTTAATACGACTTGCGCTGTCACGGAGGACATGTTTTCCTAAACCCTCCCCACACCCTACCGGGTAGCAGAGTGTGGATCCCAAAAGTGAGCTGATACGTGTGGATGTGAAGATAAGAGTGTAGAGGTGGAAATTTGTGCAAGGAGACCACCCCTTCCTTGCTTTGAGTCTCTTCGCCATCCCCCCGCCCCAGCCCCAACCCCGCTGGGAAAAATAAAAACCGTGAGTGTTTCTGGAAGTAGAATTAAAAACAGAATAGCAGATTAAGCTAATAGCTTTGCCTTTTCAAAAGCCAAGAATACGTCACTGCGCTCCCTAGTGGCAATGACTGAGAACTGCACTTTCTTTGGAGCAACCCAGCAGGCTCCCTAGGATGCTTGTCTGCATATCAATATTTTGGTCTCGGTCCCCAGACTTGAGTCCCAGCACTGCCCATGTTACTGTGGCTCCTTTGCCCCATGCAGGATTGGATCTCCTACTGCGGTTCAAGTCCAGCTATGGTGCCTGTGGCCTCTTGACAGGGATCTGGGTGTCCTGCCCACTCCTAGCTAACCCCATTTCCTGGCAGGCTGGACCCCAGTTCTTTACTGAGAAGGCTCCACTCTAAAACGAACTCTCCTTGGAACCAGTGGCCAGCCATCTTTATGGCACTGAGAACGGCTGGCCCCTTTGCCCTGTGTAGACTTTGTCAGTATAGTGTCAGAAATATAATCTTGGAGAATGTATTTGGGACTGCTCCCGCTCAGTCTGTAAACCAGACCTAAATCAGGGCAGCCTGTCTTCCTGCTGGGTCGCCTGTGAGTACCCGGCATGGCAGCTGGTGTGTTAAATAGGGCAGAGGGAGGGGAAGACCATAGTGGGAATCTAGATACCCAATTTTGGCTTTTGGCTGAGCACTCTCCGGGTGATTTGTGTTTTTAGGTCAGTTTGCAGGCCCAAGGCCTTCAGCAGCGCTACAGTTGTTCCCTGTACAGTGCTAGGTCCCGGTGGGAGGCAGGCAGGGCGAAAATCACATGTCTGTCCTTTGGCTTGTCCTATCTAGGTGACACCCACCAGGAGGGTTCTGGACCCACTGAGCTGCAGGGCCAGGGTGTTTGGTGGTGGGTAGGAGAGTCTCTTGAAGAGGAAGGGGGATTTCTGCAGAATGCTGGGAGCTAGTCCCCAGTTGCTGTGCAACCCTGTGTGTGTTCATCTGGGGTACACATTGCATCTCTGCCTCCCTCCGCTAACAGTGGTTACAAGGGGGGGAATTAGCGGTTCCTCTTGGGCAGTAATCTGAGGCTGGCTGGGCCTGCAAAGGTGAGCAGAGGTAACAGGTCTGAACTGTCAGTGCAAGATCCCTCCTTTCTAGTGGCCCTGTTGTCAGGACAAACCCAAGATTGATCTATCTCCTTCCCAGTTGGAGAGCAAACCCAATCATATGCTAGATGACCACCAAGGTCCCTCCCAGTCTAAACTAATTGTAGGCAATCAGGTCAGCTTGCCTACTTGCCTCCCTCCCTCTTCCCCTCCCTCCCTCCCTTCCTTCCTTCATTTATTCTTATGCATTAAAATCTCACTCCTGCCCCAAAGAGCATATCATGGCTTTGAAACTCGGTATTCTTTCAAACAAACTTCCAACCTCTAGTAAAATAGATAAATAGACTTTTCATAAAATGATTCAATATGTTAGTTATTCCATCCTATTTTCTGCGCTGCTATTTCATGTCAAATTTCCTTACACTTATTTTTAAAAGAAGCAAGGTAAATTGCTTTTGAACTTTCTTTTTTGAGGTTATAGGTCCCTTTTACAATTTACTAAGAGGTAACCTTTACCAATAGGCAAAGAACCTCCATCCCCTGCTCAAATCACAACCTACACATAGATTTGTTATCTCAGGCAGGGTTGGGATTCTGAAACTCACCACCTGGGCTGAATAAAGATTGCCAGTGTTGAGCTATGAGCATCTCAGGGCCAATAATAAGCAATTTACTCCATAATCCCATCATTACTAACCCCCAAACTTCCTGCAACTTTTGATAGTAGCATTTAAATTTAATGGTGGACTTAGCAATTCCTGTGATCCCACCATTGGTGGTTGAGTCCAGTCTGTCACAATTTACTTAGCTCTGTGCATGTGCTCACACATGATCTCCCCCTTTTCTGTCCTCTGTCTTCTCCCTCTCCCCGCCCCTATTTCTTCCTCCTTCTCTTCTTCTTCTATCATCTCATTTCCTCCTTCATCACCTTGGTTCCCCCTTTGTCCTCCTTCTCCTCCATCTTCATCTCTATCTCCATCTCTCCCTCCTCCCCCCTAGATAATTTACTCTTGGAAGATATTCAGGCTTGAGAGACACAGGCGCATTATGAGCTCCCAGCCTATGCTGCTGCATGGGGAATGCCTTGCTTCCTGCTTCCCCCCAATGCCATCCTGCAAGACCTCACTCAAATGCAACCCCCTCGAGGTGCCTTTTTTGCATGGGCACTTGGCAATGAGCTCTGCCACACTCACTTCTCTCCAGTGGGACTCATTGTATGCCACGTTATGGTGGAGAAAAAAATATATACCCATGTCTGATCTCTTCATTATTCTCAGTGGGCTGCCTCATACATTGGATTTGACACATAGATGGATCATTTTAATTCCCTTCTGTCCATAATATAAAAATATTTGCAGTATTATTTTTGCAAAAGTAGTAATTATTTTCTCAACTCATTCTTTAGTTTTAAAGAAATGGGTGGTTTTTTAAAAAAAAGATTAAATTTTAACTTTAAGATATTCAAATACAGTAAGTATTCTGTTGTGAGCTCAAATTTTTACTTGCCAAACAAATTCTTAAACTTTATGGTTTACAATCTGTTTTATTTGTGAATTTTAAACACAAACAAAAAACCCTTAGTGGATGGGTGTCACGTAAGGAAACAGAATTAAAGTAATTAAATCCTGTAGCTTCATCTTTCCAATCTCTACCCTGTCATTTTTATTTTTAGCTTCCTGTTGAAATGTGGGGATGGGTATTAAGAACATGGAAGGTTGGAGATGCGAAATGTGCCTGCGAGAGACAGAAGGATTCTGAGCTTCTGCACACTGACATGGAGCACAATCACTTGCTTCCGAGCTCCAAAGCTCCAGGTGTTTGTCCTCAGCTTTCTCTCTTATGTGAGACAGAATCTCATGGTTTTTCACCATTGCGTATACCATGTTAATTAACTCTGGGGAGTCTTCTGTTGCTACCTCCTATCCCTCTGCAGGAGTGTTGAGATTACAGATGTCTGCCACCCTGTTTGGCTTTATATGGAGATCTGAACTTAGTCCTTACGGGTTGTGTGACAAGCACTTTACCCACTGAGCCTGAAGCTGATTGTTGACCTTAGCATCGTGGGTCCCATGTTGCATTGTTGTGGNCCCCCGTGCACAACAGGATGGTTGTGGCATGCCTGGCCTCTGCCTGGAGAAGTTCTCTCTTCATGGTGTACAATGAAAAATACTTCTGGATACTGTTGGATGTTCCCAGGAGGACAAAGTCACCCCCATGGAGAGCCATTTGCTGGAGAGCTCCATCATAGGAGGCTGGTGGACCTGTAGTTTTCCCAGAAGGATATTGTACCAGGCCACATTGACAGATGAGCTTGCATTCTGCAGAGAAAATTCTGCTTTCCTGGGACCAGAGGCCTCCTGACTCTGGTCCTCTGTCCTGAGGTCACCCACTGCTAATCAGCGCTACTTCCCTCAGCTTTTGGATAAACCAGTACCCAAACAAACAGCAGGATGAGGAGACCATTGAGAAAAACCCAGAGAGTGCCAAGACGTGGGAGGTTGGGTGGGGTAGAGGCCAAACCTACTCAGCATGGATTACTTCCAAGTCGCAAGTTTCAATGGCAATAGTGGCCTACACCTGACAGTAGGATGGGTGAATGAAGTCTGTGCAGTTACACAATGACACCAGCAAAGAGAATGAACGAACTTTTCACCACGTGGAAGTGTATAGATGGGCCTTAACTCTAAATGAAAGAATGCTGGCACTAGAGAGTTCAAGCGATTTCTCATGAAGGAAAGAGTTCCCAAAGGGCAATGTGACACGTTAAGGCTTAAGAGGTTCTCAAGGGAGGCTTTAGGGGTGTGAGCTCAGTTTGCAGACATTCTTTGAGGAAGTATGATATAGGCTCTTTCTTCCCTCCCTCTGCCATCCCTCCTTTTGTGAAATAGCTCAAGTCGGCCTCATACTCACAACAGTGCTCCTGCTTCGGCTTCCCCAGTGCTGCAGCTATAGGTATGATGCCCTGCTATATATTTTATATATATATATTTCATTACATAAATATATAATATACATTTTACTAAAAAAACAAATACAATGTTCTTGGCCAAGAGGCAGAGAAAACCTGACCCATTGTGAACCCAGGGAGTAAAGATCGACATATTGATCAGGAGGGGCCTTCCTGGCCACGTGTGATTTTTGTACTTCAAATTCTTTCCCTTCCTCAGCCATCCCTCTCAACGTACAGACTTAGCTTTAGGGTGTGGCTTAAAGAGCACTTCCTCCATAAAATTCTGTCACTTCCATCCTCTGTAGGTTAGACCTGAGCTAAATCTGCTCTGCTTGGTTCTGTCTGACTATACCTTGGCCTCCATTACATCTGCAACACACTGTAGTTATAAAATGATCTGAGTAATTGTCACACATCTTTCTGAGCAGATTATGTTTGTCCCTGGCTCTCCATCAACTTGCACATTTCCCAAATACCCAGTAAATCTCAAAAAATGTTGTTAGCTGAATAGGTGGATGGTTAACACTCCTTTCTTTCTCTCAGCTAACTTCTGTCTCCATTTTATGTAGGTTTCCATCTTATATAGAGAATTCTGCCTGAAGAGTGGGAAAGACATTGCTCCTGTTTTGGCCCATAGTCTTACCCTGCCTCCTCTCTCCAAAGAGGAACCAAGAGATTGATAAAACTGTCAGTGCATTCTAGAATTCTCCACTGTTTCCACAAGAAGTTAGCTGGCCTCACATCTTCGGGCTGATTCTATGGTAGGCAAAGTCGTGTGCTCTGTAGGTCCATATTTATTCTCCCTTTTGACAGATGTGGTAAACAGCAAGAAAGTTACCTCCAGTGCTGTTGCTACAAGCTGATCTAACTTCTTCAGACTTTAACATTTTCATTCAAGTATAGAAGTCAATAAAAATACAAAGCAAAAAATCATCAGGATTTTTACTTGAATGGATCTGAATTATGATGTGGGGAATGTTTTTAGGCAGGCCACTAAGAATAAGATGATCAAAGCAAAATGCTAGCATTATATGTGGCACACAAAATGATTAGTGGGTGGAAGTAATAATATGAAATTAATAACTCATGTATGCTATGAAGTAATAAATTCAAAAGAACAGCCATTTTTCATAAGGGAAAACTTTCTGGAATTTTCAGGTACATACCCTATCAGAAGGATATTTACTCTCTAATTTTTTTGAACTCCCTTCAAGCACAGGATTTTTTTTTTAAAAAAAGATTTGTGTGTGTGTACTTGTGTGCATGTGTGGTTAGTTTTGTCAACTTGACATAGGCTAGAGTTATTTTGGATGAGGAAACTAAAGATGAGAAAATGCCACCACCAGATTGGCCTGTGGCAAGTCTTCTTTGGTGCATTTTCCTGATTGATAATTGTGTGGGAGAGCCCAGTTCACTGTGGGTGGTGCCAGTCCTAGGCTAGTGGTCCTTGATGCTAAAGCAGGCTCAGTAACCCAGGAGGAACATAGCCATTAAGCCCTGTTCCTCCCAAGTCTCGGCTTCAGTTCCTGCTTCCAGGATCCTGCTCTGTGACTTCCCTTTCTTTATGACTGGAACATGTAAACTGGAATAAATGCCCTCCTCCACAGTTTGGTTTGGTCATGGTGCTTATCGCAACAATAGAAGCCTAACTAAAACGGTATACCACATAAGTGCCGGTGTCGGTGGAGACCGGAAGAGTGTCAGATCTCTTGGAGTTACAGGGAATTGTGAATGAGCTTCGTGGTGTGGATGCTGGGAGCTGAACCTGGGTCTTCTGTAAGAGGAGCCAGCACTCTTAACCACTAGACATCTCTTCAGACCCAGGATAGCCTTTGAGGAAAGAAAAGTCTAAGACTCTGGTGGATGTAGAGGTTCAAGTCTGTTACCTCAATGCTCAGGAGGACCTCAAGGTTGAGGCCAGCTTGGGCTACTGTGGTGTTTTAAAAGAAAACGGCCCTCAAAGGGAGTGGCACTATTAGGAGGTGTGGCCTTGTCAGAGGAAGTGTGGTCTTATTGGAGGAAGTGTGTCACTGAGGGGGCATGCTTTAAGATCTTTTTCTCAGGCTTCATTCAGTGTGGCAGTTAGTGTGACTTCTTCCTGTTGCCTGCAAGAAGTAGCACTCTCAGCTCCAGCACCATGTCTGCCTGCACACTGCCATGCTCCCCTTCGTGATCATAACAGACTGGACCTCTGAAACTGTAAGCGAGCCACCCTCAATGAAATGTTTTCTTTATAAGAGTTGCCGTGGTCATGGTGTCTTTTTACAACAATAGTAAACCTTAACTAAGATAGCCACGTAGACCCTGTCTCCAAAGCCATCCATTCATCTATCCTTCCTCTCTAATTTGGTCAAATTGTTCAGTTATTTCAATTCCATCAATTCCTGATCCTCACACCATTCAGCTAGGAACCTGTCTCCCACTGCGAAATGGAGCATGGCCATCAGTTAAGTTTATGAAGCTACAGACTAAACAGGCAGACTTCTGGGGGCTCTTTAGCCCAGTAAAACAGGTTTGTTAGAAAACTAAAGACTAGAAAACATGCAATGACATCTCTACTTTAGACCGGACTAGAAACAGGGCTCAGAATCGCCACCCCCGCCCCTTCGGAGACAGCAAGGCAACCTCACAACCCCAGTAAAACAGAGCATTTGATTGCACACCACACTCCCAGATGGCAAATTTGAATCCAAATGAAGCCTTGGGAAGATCCCAAGTCTTTCAGATCACTGTCTGCTGCGGAAATCTTCTCCCACAGTGTCCACATCACCCAGCAAGAGACGGCACTGCTAGTTGCAAGGGCTTTTTTTTTTTTATTTCTTTTTTAACAACATTTGCTCTCCAAGCAGCTTTTTGGAAATCCAGTCCCTCTTATTAAGAGCTACCTGCACATCACTGGGTGCCAATAACAGAACCACTTTGTGTGCTCTGAAGCAAATTCCATTCCCCCACCATCAATCTCTGCACTACATTCAAGAAAGAAGAATATAGAGAAAAGATAAATTCCTACCTGTTCCCAAGCCTTGTCCGCAGGCAATTGACTGGATAAAGATGCATAAAATCAGGAAGATGGGAGCACGGAGGGGACTTCCCATGTCTCTTGTCTCGCCCTGGGGTTCGAGGTCTTCTTGCTAATGTCTAGAACTAAAGAGACCAGACTGTTTCTTGGTGCTCAGTTAGGGAAGGCCCCCATTAATTATTAACCTTAAAACATATTACCTAGTGTTTGGACTCTTTCCTTGCCTCCCCCAGTCCAAATCTAACAATATCTAGTTCCAAAAAGATTGACCTACCAAAACACTTTTTATTTTGATAAATTTTGTAAATTAAACACCTCACCAGGTCTTTTTTCCTTTTGAGCTGAGCTCATAGTTCAGAATCAATCGAGAGTTAGTGTGCTGTGTTTGGAAATTTTATCAAAGGAAGGGTAGGTAACCTCTGCATCATTGGCCATGTTTTACTCTAAAGCCTGTTAAAGAAGAGGTGTCACGAACATCGTTTATCAAGTAACAGACTGATCCCAAAGAGAGAGAGAAGAGCCCGCATCTCCAGGGACTCTGCTTCCTGCTGAGGTCAGTCAAGTTTCAGGCACCTGCAATGTAAGTGTAGCAGGACAGCAATTCTAGAGCTGAAAGAGGGGCTGAAAGCTGGTGTGATCAGGTTAAGAAGGAACTGAGTGAAAGGCAAAGATCAGAGTCTTGCTGGGAGCCCTGTCGAGAGATACTCTGGGATAAACTCACACACTGGGTTAATTAGTGTTCAGCTGAGAGCTGAAGGCTATGAAGCAAGGTCTTTCAGCAAAAGCAAGTGGGGAAGATGCCACGATGTGCAACTCTTGCAAGATTTCTTGGCTCTCTGTTTTTTTTTATGTTTTATTTATTTTGCATGTGCACACTGAACAAATAAAGGCTGTATATTGAACACCACTGTGTCCTGGGCACTGTTCTTGGCTTTTGAGAGAGTTAAGTGAATAAAACAGATAAGCTCTCCAGTCCTTGTGGGATTTATGTACCATGGGGTGAGAAGAATTATGTATAGAAAGCAGATGTAATAAAGCAGAGATACATGTATGAGAACTGTGAGGCTGGGAATGTAGCTCAGTTGGCAGAGGCTTGGCTGAATCCCTAATGCAGCAGGTATGGTGGTACATGCCTATAATCCCAGCACTTGGGAGGTGGAGGCAGGGTATCAAGAATTCAAGGTCATTTCTGGCTACACAGTGAGTTCAAATTCAGCCTGTGCTAGATGATATCTTGTCTCAAAAACTAAAGTAAAAAGAAATAAAGAAATGACAGGGATAACGGAGAAGGCAGTGATTTTAAATAGAGTGGTCAGAGTGAGTCTTGCTCAGAAATTGAACTGGAGACAAAGGATTGAGGGATGTGAAGGGGTCGTTCTGTGGGGGAAAAGGAGTCTGGTACAGTTAGGGCAACAGTCCTGAGGTTGGAACATGGCTAGTGTGTTCTAAGAATACAAAGATGGCTAGTGAGCACAGAGACTCATCATAGACCCGTGGCTTTTACATAAAGACTCAGAGAGACACAAGCAGCCAAAGAGTAAGTAACATCATTGGTGTTTGCAGGTGAGCAAGGGTGAAGAGGCAAGCTCATTGAGGATGGCGTTGTGACTGAGCCTATTGGCAAGGCACTGCCATTGAGCATTGAAGAAGGCATTGCCATTGAACCCATTGAAGAAGGCATTGCCATTGAGCCCATTGAAGAAGGCACTGCCATTGAGCCCATTGAAGAGGGCATTGCCATTGAACCCATTGAAGAAGGCATTGCTATTGAGCCCATTGAAGAAGGCACTGACATAGAGCCCATTGAAAAAGGCACTGCCACTGAGCCCATTGAAGAAGGCATTGCCATTGAACCCATTGAAGAAGGCATTGCCATTGAGCCCATTGAAGAAGGCACTGACATAGAGCCCATTGAAGAAGGCACTGCCACTGAGCCCATTGAAGAAGGCATTGCCATTGAGCCCATTGAAGAAGGCATTGCCACTGAGCCCCAAGCTTTGATGGTGACTGGTTCAATGCAGCAATGGGGCTGGATTGCTTTTGGAAGTGGAACGAACAGATTCCTTGGATTTCTGGGAGGGGGAGAGGGGAAAGAGTGAAGAATGACCCAAGGCTTTTGGTTTAAGCCTTGGGGTTAGCTCACCAACTGAGACGGGGAGGTATGAGGGGAATGGGTTTGGTGTGGGGAGTGAAGAACAATTCAGATTTGGTTTTGTGGAGTCTGAGTTGGCCCTTAGACACCCCCAGTGAACTGTAGAAATGACTAGCAGGTAGTTAGATAAAGTGTCAAGTGTTGTCTGCCAATGACTGACTTTAAAGCTCTCTGAAGGGGCTGGGGAGACAGTGGCGAAACTGCTGTGCAAACATGAGGACCTGAATTTGGTCCCGTGACTCCACATTAATTAAAAAAATAAATCCAGACATGAGCATGTTCTTGTAACACCCCCCTCCCCGTGCTGGGGAGGCAGAGCCAGGTGGATCCCTGGGGCGTTTTGGGTAGTGAGCCTCACATAGTTAGAAACTGTAGGTCCCATGAGAGACTGTCTCAAAAAGCAAGGTGGAGAGTGATTGAGGAAGACACCTGATGCCAACATTTGCTTCCCACATGCATGCGCACTATGTGTAGCTATGAACAGTCTTTATTCCAACCCAAACCTGTGTGCTCTGTGGCTGTGCTTCCTACCTGAAACGCAGGACCCATCACCAGTAAGATGTGTAATTCCTGACTCCTGATCAAGGGCTGGGGTTCTGGATTTTGGGTCCATCTCCTTCCTGTTTTGCATGGTTAAGCAGGATCTGAAATTTTCACTTCTTTCGTACTAAGACTTCAGCCCCTAAAAACATCTGACCGGTGGCCTTGGGTCCCTTTCCCACTAACTGTTCTCCTCTCTTCTGGATATTCAGCAACAACTCCCAACCCCCACCTCAACTGGCGGGTGAATTTACCAAATTCAGTGAGTTTGCCCACCTGTCTCTATTCTCCACCAGTACATTTTTTTCTATGAAAAAAAAGAAAGAAAGAATAGAAAAGAAAAAAAGAAAGAGAAGAAAAACCCCCACCACTTCCCACAGGGGAAGAAACCTCCGAAGCTTGTTGCTCCTTTAGCTCCATCACTTGCTCCACCCCAGGTTTCTCCTCTCTCCATCTCATGCTCCCTGAAGCTTGCAGTAACAAGGAGGAGTAGTGTCCTCTCCCAGCAGGCAAGAAGATCATAGTCTAATGAGCACCAGGCTTCTAGAGCCTTCCTGGCTCTGCTGCCTGCTATCTGTGCAGAATGCTAAATAACATTGGTGGGATCTATTATCTTAGCTCTAAAGTGGGAATAGCGTGGCCTGAGATAAGATTCCCATCTACTTTCCCCCTAACTTGTCCCTTCTCACTTCTCCCACTTAAGAGCGATAAAGTAATCTAAGTCTGCATGGTGCGTGTCTTCCAGGGCAGGGGTGCTCTAACTATCCAAGACCAGCAAAGGGCTAAACTGATTTTTTAATTGTTTGAATTTCATACATAAAATGATATGCACATAATGTATATATAATATATACAATGCATTTTAATCAAACATACCCCCTTTTCTTCCCCTCCAATTTCTTCCACACCCCTACAACCACCATGAATTCCCAACTTCTTGTGCTCTTTCTCAAAAAACCCATGGAGCCTATTTAGTGCCACTGACAGATGAACAGATGTTAGACATTCTACCTGAGTACAGGAATCCTCTTGGGGCTGCATCCCTAAAGAAAACTGACTCTCCCTCCCTCCTCCACAGCCATAAATTGCAAAAAGATCTATAAACATTACTGACTATGGTCATTGCTCTTGGTTATCCTTCGGAACTTGACAGTAAGATCCCATTATTGAAGACACAACACACTTGAGTCATAGGACATGGAGGAATCAAGTTGGGCTAAGGCATAAAGGGAGAAGAATCTTCCACCTCCCCATCACTGGAAAGCTGGTCGCCCAAACTTAGAGGTATTGGGGAGGGGAGACTTGTCCCTGGAGAGTTGAGAGCAGAGGGGATAATGAACCCTTGCTTTGTAGAAACCTTGGGAGGACAACCCCAGATGGAAACCATTCTGCATGTGCTAGCAGATACTAGGAGGGCACTCCTGGCCTGGCGTTGGACCCAGGTTGAGCCTTCCAAGTCAATAGGTAAAGATGATAACAGAACAGACAGACAGACACCCAGTGTCTGTCTGTCTGAGCAAATTATGGAGGACCAGGTGCTTTCTCCAAAACTGATACCTGAGAACTATGGTATAGCTGGGGGTGGGATAGAGAGAAAGAATCCAGGGTAGCCTAAAAACAAGCATTTGGAGTCATGGATTCAGATGAGATATAGAAAACTGCTGTGGGATGTTCTCCTCACCTGCTCTGTACCATGTATTTACTGAATTTTAGACAGGGTCTCCTATTTAACCTGGAGCTCACGGACTCAGCAAGACTGGATGGCCATTGAGCTCCAGGAAATTGATTCCCTACCTCCCTAGTGCTGGAATTACAGGCATATGCACTTAAAAAAAAACAAAACAACAACAAACAAAAACATGGGTGCTGGAGATCTGAACTCAGGTCCTCGTGCTTGAACAGCCACATCTTAATGATTGGACCGTCTCTCTGGCCCCTTTTACTTTTGAAATTGTTTTAAATTTACCCAGAGGATCAAGAGTAAAAATGTCATATCTCTACAAAATAAACACGACAGGGACAGGAAAGTGGTGGCTCCACCATCCAACTGCTCCCACAGCCACAGTAGTCTCATCCTGAGGACAATGGGATCAACTTCTCCAGAGCTGGAGCAGGAGCCATTGCCTCAGAGAGAGCTGCTTAGATGTGTAGCAAACCCTCGGAGTTCTCTTTGTACCACACCAGGAAATTTATTTTGTGTGTGCTTCTAGTGTTCTATGATGCATAAGCAAATAAATGTCTACCTGCTGGGGGTGTTCAAAATCACTTATGAAGACAGTTAAAAGAGGGTGATGTATCCGTGTTAGAAAGATAGAACTGCTCCTACTTCAGGGCCCAACTATACTGTCTTAGACACCTTCAATGTATCCCAACAGTCAATAGATCCATTCAGTCTTTTCCATGCCCAGGAAAAGACTTCCTT
>LOEQ01002187.1:72797-83594 GCA_001685075.1 Bramus lutescens | reverse complement strand
GAGAGAGAGAGAGAGAGAGAGAGAGAGAGAGAGAGAGAGAGAGAGGACAAGAGAGAATTTCTTTTGTCCAAATAAAGTCACATTTTGGATATGGGGGAAGAGGACTCAAAAATATGAGGTTTGTGGAGTTATAGCTCAGACCACAAGATTGCCTCAGTTCCAGCTGCTGACTCAATTCTCCCTCACCCCATCACCAACATAGCCACAGGTTCTGGAACTTAGGAGGGAGACACCTTTGCGAGTGGAGGAATTGTTCTGCCCACTCCACAGTGAGCCACGTTGGCCTGGAGAAGTCTCTATGGCCGAGGCACAGTGAGAGATGACAGAGGGGCCATGTGATGAGCAGTTAGAAGAGAAATGACCCTGAGGTTGGGGCAGTGAGAAGGGTACAGATGAGGTCAGCAGAGTTGCTCTGGGGTCCCCAACTTTTCCTTAGAGTATTCCAGTGCAGAAGCAGCATGGCCTGGCTCTCCCTGTATGCTGAGTTACTAGGTGAGGTGGGATGAGGTAGGAGGGGACCAGTGAGGTGAGAACCCAAGAGAGAGGATGCAGTCCTAGCCAAGGAGGCAGCAGGAGAAGTTACCATGGCACGGCTGGATTCTTTCTTGGATTGATGTGTGTGAATGACAGGAGTCAGGAGTGACTTCAAGACTTTTGTTGCTGTTGTTCTCTATAATGACAAACTGGGTTGACAGTTACTGACATGCAAAGATGGGTATGATAAATAGCTCTCTGTCCTCCTGTTTTGGGCTCTGTCTGTCTCTGATGTAGCTCACTGAACACTGACTTCAAGTATGCAAGGCTAGCTTTCTTTATGCATTTAAATCTAACATTCAAGTCTTCTATTCATATATCTCACAGTTGTTGTTAGAAAAATAATACTTTTACTTGTTCAGTGATCTTCAGTTAACTCATGGGCACAGATTAAAATTAGTACTGTTTACAGACTTGGTCATTGCTTCCCCTTAAAGACACTTACCTACAGTTATAAATTAAAATGCTTACCCTTTCAATACTTCATAGGCCTGGCAGAGCAAATGTACAATATTACTAACCATCTAAATTACTCTTGTACCTAACACATGAATAGTTACAGCAAATTGATTTTTCTTCATAATGTTACAACTATTTGTAAGTTTGAAATAATCAAATCAGACTAATGAAGCAGAAAAATGCCAGTTCCTTCATCTTGATGCACCATATTTTCCCCGCCTTGGAGTGTTGAATGGGGAGCTGATAATGCTCCATGCTTTACTTACAATATAAAGACAACCCCAGAAATAGTGTTTTGGCTCTCAAAGTATGCTATGAAAGCAGAGAAACTTCTTTCAATAAAGGTGAAAGCTAATCTTTGGTGAGGTCCAGCTTGAGCCGCTTGAAAGGCTAGGGCTTTTCTTCTACTCCCACAAGTGAAAGCGTATGCAGAAAGAATAGATAATTGAAGTGGGGCTCAAATGATCTGTGTCTTCTTTTTCAAAGCTAGACCATTGATAAGACAGCAAGGCCTGTCAAGAGTCAGGCTCAGGAATCTACTGGGTGGTTTTCTAAGCATGAAGGCAGACAAAGCCCAAGACTTTGATGTTTTCTGGACAACTGAATAAACAAATATGCTCCCACCCATCTTTCCATTCTCCATGCCAGTGTTTTCCATGTGATTCATGTGAAGATAGCATTAGGTAGAAAAATAATGACAACTGTGGGAACTGTGTCCTCATCTAGAGAGAGGTGGATACGGCATATTTTAACCGCCACTTTCTTTGTTTCTATGACAAAATACCTGGGCAATAAGCAACTTAAGGGAGGAAGGGTTTCTTTTGGCTTACAGTTTCAAGGATCACAGTCCATCATGGTGGGGAAGCTATGCCAATGTGAGCAGGAAACTGCTTGCCAGTCATATTCTATCCAGAGTCAGCAGCAGAGCTTGAACAGGAAGTGGGGCTGGTTGTTAAATCTCAAAGCCTCCTTCCCCAAGTGTCTCGCTTTTTACAGCAAGGCTCCATCTCCTATAAGTTCCACAAACTTCCCAAACAGCCCCATCATCTGGGAACTAAGTGTTCAAATACACAAGTCTGTGGTGGACACTTCCCATTCAAACCACAAGAGGTGTATATTTTGCTAAGCCCCAAATGCACTCATTTGCTTGATTATGGAGAGGAAGAATGGGGTTGTCCACCTAGGAGTCTTGAGTAGAGAGATTCCTTTAAAACATCCCAGCCTTTGAGAACGACCATCACTTCACTCTCCTCCCTTTACTGCAGCAGTATGGGCAGAACTGGCTAATCTCCAAAGGTCTTCTAGGAAATGATTTCCATGGGACCACCACAATCTCCATCCCATATCCTAGAAGTGATTGGCACCTTCCTAGCATCTATGATGTGGGTGCAAATCCATAAAGAACCCTAGGCTTCTGAGGGATAGCAGCAGGCCTACACTCAAGGTTCAGGCCTGAACTGTTTCACTTCTTATAGTTTGTTGGCTCAAGAAGAATGCTAAGGATTCAGCACTTGTTGGTGGGGTTAGGGGTTCTGCTCATCGGTAGAGCACTTGCTTAGCATATGTAAAGTTACTCTGTCCCAGCGCCATAAGAAGCATAAGAGTTTGATGTCGCTGTACGGCCATCTCTCTACTGGACAGAGAGGCAGTGTGAGGAAGCTCCTAGTGATAGTGTGCACCAGAACTAAGTTCAGGGTGAAGTGTGACCTAGTGAGTGGTTGCAGAAGTCAGGTGACCCAGACACAGAGAGCCAGTATCTGGGCTGGTGCAGGAGAAAAGGCATGTTGCTATAGATGCTCATGGTCATCTATGGAAAGAGACAAAGGACGTGGTGACAGTGGTCAGGGCCATTGCCATAGAGTGAAGCACAGTGTATAGGGTCTCTGAGAGGAGAGTGGCCTGATTAAGCACGAGGGGTGACAGAGATTAGCAAGGGGAAAGGCAATGAGTGGCAAGGTCAGGACAGGCAGATCAGTAGTAATGGTGCCGTGAAGTTCCCAGTGAGGTAGAGGAGAGCTGGAGCAAGTGGCTGTGGGATCTGGCTAGCTCACACCTGTGAGACAGATAGCATGTGAGTGTGTTTTCCTTGGGACTTGCTAAACTCTGTGTGCGTTCTGTCTTCTTTACTTGTCATGAAAGACAGTGTCCAGGCTGGGGAGGTGGCCTGGTCAGGCACAGGCACAAGGACCTGAGTTTGATGCCTAACACCCATGTGAACAATCCTTTCAGTGCTGGGAAGGCAGAAGGCTGATCCCCAAAGCTGGCTTCCAGGCTGAGGAAAAATCCTGTCTCAAAAAAAATCCCAAGGTGGATGGCACCCAAGACTGTCCTCTGATCTCCATGTACATGTACACAAACATACATACCCTCAAGCACCCCTGTGAACACACACGAGTGTACATGCATGCAAACACACACACACACACACACACACAAATATATCTTAGAGTGATCTGGGTTCACAAAATTTTGGGAGGAGGATGCAGTTTTCCCATTTCCCCCCAGGCCCTCAGTACACACACAGCCTTTTCCTCCATTCAATTCACACAAAGGCCACATTTGTTAGAACAGTTGCACCGACATTGACATGTCCTTATCACTGAAAGTCCACAGAACCCTGCAGGGCTTGCTCTAAGTGCTCCACAGTCTGTGGGCATTAATGATAACATATGGCCTCCATTACAGGGCCATACAGAGTCACTCACTGCCCCAAGACTCTTCTGTGCTCTGTCTACACATCTTTCCCCCAGTACCTCCTCTTGGTAACTACTGATCCTTGTTAGTAACAGACTTTTCCTCCATTTGGGCATTTATGAATGTTTTTCAATGAAACTTGTTGATGGTCTTTCTGCCTTTTTTTTTTTTACCATCAAGAAATGTTGTGCATTTGAAGGGAACCAGCCAGAACCAATGATGCCATCCCTCTGAGGGATGGCACAGGGAAATCTGAGCCCATCCGTCTCAGGTTTAGCCACTGGAGGCAAATCCTGCTGGGACCATTTTGTAATTTCTGATACTAAAAATGAACGGTGCTATGTACTAATGGTTAACACATGCTGCAAGATGTTTATGATTCCCTGTGGCCAAAGAAGTAAATGTTCTTCCAACTTAAACTGCAGGAGATAGTCAATTTCACAAAGAGATGCTTTGTTTATATGAGCTGCCTGTGTAAAAGAGGAAACACAGAACTCGGGGAGTGAAAAGCCTTTGTTCCCTGCCCAGGTCCAGGCCACAGGTACCAGATGCCACCATGTATACTGGACACATGGCCAAGCTGGAGCCCTGAGAGAGGAGCTAGAGCTGTGATTTCAGGTCGATGGGAGCATCATGTACTGTTTGTATCAATAGAGGGGAAGCCCACATTGACTTTTTTACTTTCTTGAGTGCAAAGAGAGAAAGATAGAAGGGTACTGGAGAGAGACAGCTTTTTTTTTTTAAAAAAACACTATTTATTTTTATGTGCATGTATGTGGGAGGCAGTGGGCATGCACATGCATGTCTGAAGCCATAAAAGGGCATCTGATGCTGGAGATGGAGTTAGAGGCGATTATGATCTGCCCAGTGTGAATGGTAGGAACTGAACTTTGAGTTCTCTGTAAGTGCAGCCAAATACTTAACTGCTGGTCCCCTGGATAAACTGCCTTTAAATGCGTTGAGTAGGTGAATCCCTCAGACTGTCAGAGATTAAAATCACCTCAATCCATAAATCAAAGGAGTTTGAGGAAGTGGACAGAGAGCAGCACTGTTGGGGTAGAACCTGAACCCTCGGGCCACTCAATATACTAATTGCTTTTCTTGATGCTTTGACTAAAACCTGACAGAAAGCAACTGAGGGGAGGATGGGTTTATTCTGACTGCAGCTGGCGGGGACACAGCCCACCATGGCAGGAACTTGAAACTGGTCACGTTGCTTTTACAGTCAGGAGGCAGAGAATAAACAGGAAGTCGAGTGGACCCAAAGAGCCTTAGGGGCCATTCCTCCAGGGGACTTTGCCTACTGAAGGCTCCACAACCTTTCATCTCATAAACTGGGGATCAAGTGTTCACACACATGAGCCTATGGAGGGGGCCATTTCACATCAAACTACAGAACTCAGAATATTAATTTATTAGGGAGCAGTGTCTTCATAGAGGTAATCAATTTAAAATGAGGTTCTTAGGGCAAGCCCCAATTCTGTACAACTGCTGTCCTTAGAAAAGAAAGGAATTTAGATAGGGATAGAATAATAGAAGGGATACACTATATAGAGGTAAGGCAGATTAGTGGTGATACAGCCACAAGTCATACCGAACATTGCCATCCAGCCATGGGATGCTAGCAAAGTGGTCCTGGGGCAGATTCCTCACTATAGCCACTCTTACTGACTCCAGGGATGGAAGACAAGCCTGTTGTTGAAGCTGTTCAGTATATGATAACAACCCTGGAACATTATTACACTTTTAGAAGACATTTATTTGTGTGTGTGTGTGTGCACGCGCGCATGCGCGCGCACGTGAGCAGGTGTTCATGGAGGCCAGATGAGGCTGTCAGTTCTCCTGGATCTGGAGTTACAGGTGATTATGAGCCACCCAATGTGGCTGCTAGGAACTGAATTTTAGTCCTTTGCAAAAGAAACAAATGCTCCTGTCTGTTGTGCCCTCTCCAGCCCTGACTATTGCAGTTTTATTAGGGGTCTGTTTCAGGGAGGCAAGGATTTTGTTTCCTTCCTTTGTGTTTCTAGCACCTATAATATTGCTTGGTACAGAGTAGGCACGTGCTCCAGCTTCTGAATAAAGGGACCCTTGGAGGGGACCTCTGTCACTTGACCAAGGGCACACAGAGGGATGGCAGAAGCCACCATTTACTAAACATCCATATATAATTGTGATGGTGTTCACTTTTCTGCCCACAATGCAACCTAAGAGACAGACCTCAATTTTCTTTTATTATTGTGGAAATTGGGGCCCACAGAGACCCCAAAATTATTCAAAGGCTGCACAGCTATTGGTAATCTGAGGATTGTAGTTGAGCCTAGTTTGACTCTAGACTCTTCATTCTCATTAGTATCCAGGGCAGTGAAGGAAACCAGCCAGGTGACCGATGACAGACCACCTAGGGACAGGCTCCTGCCAGCAGTGTAGACCTTGGGTGTGAGCCCAGGAGAGCTATTGCTGGAACCCATTCATCAGGCTGCTAGAGGTGTTTCCTCTGAATGGAAAGAGCTCTATTAAATGAAGTTCATGGGTGAGGATTACCTCCAGGAGCAGGCACAGCTCAATGGCTGCTGTATTGTGAGAAAGTTGTCAACACGGCGACAACTCAAAAAAGCTGTCCTCCTGGGACTCTGCATAACCCGCAAGCGACTGGACGGCCTGGAATCTCCCTTCTGCTCAGAAACCCCCTCTGCAGTTGTTGGCTGCATCTATTACCTTGGGGAGGGACACGTGTGAATCCTGTAACTTGCAGCTTTCCCAGACATGTGAAATTTTGCCTCCTTCACTAAATGCTGTGAGCCTCCACTCCTTCACTGTGGGTGGTGCTGGCCCTGAGCAGGCGGTCCTGGGATACATTAGAGAGCAAATGGAGCAAGCCAGCAGGAGCAAGTTAATAATCACTGTTCCTCCATGGCCTCTGCTTAAGTTCTTGCCTTCAGGTTTCTGCCCCGACTTCCCTCAATGGGCTGTGTGACCTGGGATGTGTAAGTCAAATAAATATCATTCTTTTCAAGTTGTCTTTGGTTGTGACCTTTTATCACAATAACAAAGTAAACGAATACAATCATTAATCAAGAAAGTTCCCCCATAGACTCGTCTACAGCCCTATCTGTCGGAGACATTTTCTTAATTGTTGATCCTTCTTTCTAGATGGTCCTAGCTGTGTCATGCCAGCAAAACTTCAGTTAGCACAGGGAACTTCTGAGACAGGGTGCAGCGATCTCCCTTGGTTAACTCGGAACTGCCAAACCAGTAGGCTAGGAGGAGAGGAGATGGTTAGGGCTGCCCAGATTCTGATCCGTCTATTACTGCGGTGGTTACGCTATCAGAACTTTTAGGGTGAGACCCTGGAAGCTCTACCAACTAGGCATCTCCACCCCTCTGCTACTGCTGCCCTAGGACAACTTAATAGATGTCATAGTGAAACACGAGGGAAAAATTACACACTGAGAAGAGAAACAGAGGTCCAGCGATCTCCCCCAAGTCCATCTTCATGTTCTAAAATGAAATTTGGATTTCGAGGGCAAGAGGCATGTTATGTATAACTGAGCAGTCATAGTCAAAATGTCATCCTGACCATCATTGTGGTCTCAGCTGTCTCTCCTGGAAGATGGGCTACAAGCTGTCAATCTCCGGGAGAAGAGATCCCACTTTGTTCCTGACTGGCACCAGGCTCCCAGCCTTTCCATTTTCCTAGGATGGAAGTCCTGGGGAAACCCCATTTGCTTGGAGTTCATTGCCTCAACAATTTGATCGTCAAAGGTTGGGACACAGGTGTCTTATGGAATGTCTTCCCTTCTGCTGGGATGATTGCAGCTCTGGTTTTGTTTTAGTGGCCTCAGAACCACACGCATTAGCTGCGCTTTTAGAGCAGAGCCAGGGGCTCTGCCCTGGAGAGCGTGTTTAAAACACAGACTCTAGCCTTTCTTGCTCCAGGTCCTGAGTGTGATTGTGGAGGTGGGGTGAGGGAGCAGAGGTTCTGAGGCAGCCAGTCAGAAAAACCACACAGTGGGAAACAGACCCTGAAACTGCCTCTTCTGGAAAATGCTGCAGTCACACAAGCCTCTTGGGCATCACTGAGTTGAAAATTTTAGAATTCTTTCTAGCAAATAGAAGCAGAGACCTTGTGTTTGCAAAGTCAAAGGTTTGATGTTGGGCTTGAGCTTGGGTGATGAGGCGCTTCAGGAAACTGTTTCACAGGCCCAGAAGTGGCCCAGATGTTTACCTGATGTCCACTACTCATGAGGGTCTATGCTCCCAATCAGGAAAGGGGCAGTGGACCAGAGAAGAGCAGAAGGAGCAAGAACCAGCTCAGTCTAGGTCTGTGCCTCCCTCTGTGGTCCTCAGACATCAAAGGCATGCTAATGCCGGGGAACAGGCACGGTTTTCAAAGTCTGCCTCCCTGGGTGGGTGCTTTCTTTTATGTCATGAAATAACATGAGTAAAGGAAACCTGTGGCTTTGTATTGGCCTCCTGTGGTGCAAAGTCTCTGAGATGTGGAGTCTCACAGAGGATTTGAGATGAAAGAAAAATTGGACAGTAGGTGCTGGCCTTTCACAGAAGGACAGGGGGTGCTAAGGGTGATTATGGGTCTCTTCCCCTTCAGGGCTGACCACAGGCTACGTGGTTCTATCAACAGTAGCTCTGCAGTGTTTCTGGAAGCCTGGAGGCTTTGGCTTCCAGTGACAAAGAAACACTAAGGCTGCAGAGAGGCTCTCTGGCAGAACTCTCACCAGTTACCCTGGGCTGACATTTGTGGGAGCAAAACCTGAGCTCTCTGTAGCTAACAAGCTCCGCTCTTTTCCCTGAGCTTCCCAAAGGAACAGAGCCAGCTTTGGATCTAAGACTTTGTGCTGTGTGTGTATGTTAAATATGCTTTTTTCCATTTTATGTCTTTTTGCTTCTTTGTCAAAAGCAGGTGTTTGTAGGTGTGTGGATTAATACCTGGTCTTTGATTCGGTTCCATTGGCCCTCTTGTCTGTTTTTATGTCAATACCAGGCTGTTTTCAGTACTGTAGCTCTGTTACAGAGGACTTTTGATAGGCACAGGAATGGCTAGGAAGTCATGTGTGTGCAGGCACCATCTGTTTCTTTACTTTCATTGCTATGTGCTTTATAAACTTACTCATTCCAAACAGAAAGCTTGACTGTCTCAGGTCATCCTTTGGACCCTAGACTACAGTGCCAAAGGTGATCTCCAGTCTTACTGAGGACAGAGACCAAACGGTACAACACTGACTTCCTAGCCATTCCTGTGCCCATCAAAAGTCCTCTGTAAAGCATTCATACAGATGTCATTACCGATAGATGCCAATATGGATACCAATGCCAGTGCCTACTATACCTGACTGCGTGCATCAGGTCATGGTCTAAACGTAGGTGCTGGAAATAGTGCATAAAGCTACCTTCTACCTCTGTGCTGTGTATTGAAGCATAAATGAATGTACATTCCGACTTGGATCCTGGGTCACCCCCAAGGTAACCAATTGGATACACATGGTCTTTTTGTCTTTTTAAACTCTCTGTTGCCAGGCACTTTGGTAGAAATGCTGATACTAACAAGAGCCCTACCTTTCCCACTTACTCCTCAGGGTGATGTCAGATCAGAGGAGACAGTGTTTGCAGGGGGTCTCTAACGTTGGAGTGTCTAAATGGAGTGTCTAAAACTCCCAATTGTGCACTCCTTTGATGAACCTCGTGTAAAATGCAGTAGGAAGAAGGAATTTTTGAGAAGACAAGCGGAGCTCTGGAACTAACAAGGAAATGACTACACATCCTCCAAGGTGGCTCTCACATTCTGGCCCCTGTGGGATGCAGGACGATCCCCTTTGTGCCCACGGGATGTAGGATAACCTCAGGACCTTGATCTGCCGCTTCTGTCTGCCTGGTGTGGTGGGTAAGGCCTGAGCTATGAACTAGAAGAGTGGCCTTCTTCTGTTCTTATTTCTTCAGCAGCAGGCAGCCCTGGTGTTTAGATCTGGTAATGACCTTTTGTTATACCAGACCCTGCAGCCCCAGGTTCATGTCCATGGACTGCCAGCATTAGAAATAGCCTCTCAGTCCAGCCTCTTCCCATTTGTCTTAAGAAAGAAGAGCACACAGCACACTGCAAAATACACCTCTGCGACCATTGGGAGAAGTGTGGAGAAAATATACAGGGAAAAATCCTGTGTCCCTGGTTGTATTTGTTTGGTTGTGGAGTGGCAGCTGGCTGTTGTCCAGTCAGGCGGATCTGGAGCCTTGTTCTCCTAATCCCAAGAGGATGGAGGTTCATAGCTCTTGCAGCAGCTTCATGGTGAACTGGTCACAGTGTGCTGGTCACATCCGTGCCTTGCTGGCCTTGAGACCAATCAGGATGCCTGCCTCTCTGTTCTTCGGAGACACGGTGCTGCTGTCTCTTTAACAAGGACATTGCCTGTTTTGCTACTGACTGCAGTGGCCTGCTGTGTGGATGGGAGACCACAAGGCATAGTCAGGGTTTCTGCTCCTCCTGATCCTCACCCCATAACTGGAAACTAGAGAGGCTTCTAACACCCACAATCCCAAAGTTCCTGATGTGGCCTCTTTACTTGCTATCCCTTTTCTATAAGGTGGAGCTACTAACACCACTGCCTTCCTCACTGGTGTCTAGAGTCAAGGGAAAAATGGACAGGGGTGTTCACACAGGACAACACCTCAGAGGCAATTGCTCCTGTTCTTAATCCACTTCCTGTTTTCACCTAAGCAAGCGCTTTCTAGTCAAAGAACCTGCCATCTCCATCACACTGGCTCTTCCTGCTAGCACACACACACACACACACACACACACACACATGCACACACACGTGTGTGTATGAATATTTGCCTGCATGCATGTGTGTGTACCAGTGCAGGAAACACCCACACAGACCAGAAGAGGGTACTAGATTCTCCTGGAACTGGAGTTACAGATGGTTGCGAGCTGCCCTGTGGATGCTGGGAACTGAACCTGAATCCTCTGGAAGAGCAGCCAGTGCTCTTAACTGCTGAACCATCTCTCCAGCCCCCTCTCTACTTTCTATAGTGGAAGCAAGCAGAGGCTCTCTGATGTAGGAGGGTCATCTGTCTATGTGTTACTTTCATTGGTTAATA
>LOEQ01002187.1:61861-72725 GCA_001685075.1 Bramus lutescens | reverse complement strand
GGTATAAGCTAGCCGTGCGGGAGCTGGGCTGGACGAAAAGCAGGGCCCGCTCCCCCCTTATCACTACAGCTCTCCTTTTAAACTGTCTCTCTCAAGCTTCTGCCACAGTAATGGAACACTGAGTAACACATAAGGGAGGCTCCAGGCTTGTTCTCTGAGGCAGTGGGAAGAGAGATGACATTATTGGCAAGCAAGGATGGGGAGACTCTTTTAGACCATATTCTGGACTGAGCTCCGAGAGTACAGTAGAAGAGAGGGAGGAGAGATGATATGAGCAAAGGTGTCAAGACCATGATGGGGATACTCACTGGAACAGCTGACCCGAGCTAATGGGAGCTCACTGACGCCAGACTGACTGCGGGGGCCGGGGCAGGGGGGCACACACCAGCATAGGACCTAACTAGGCCCTGTGAATGAGCATGACAATTAATTGTTTGGCTGGGACAGTCCATGGGGTCACTGGCAGTGGGGCCAGGATTTAATCCTACAGCTTGAACTGGCCTTTTAGAACCTTTTCTCTGAGGAGGGATACCTTGCTCAGCCTAGATATGGTGGGGAGGGCCTTGGTCTTACCTCAAAGCCACGTGCTAGATTTTGTTGACTCCCCATGGGAAGCCCTACCCTGAGGAGTAGATGGCGGTGGAGTGGGGGGAGAGGGGGGAGGGAACAGGAGGAGGGGAGGGAGTGGAAACTGGGATTGGTCTGAAAATTTTCAATTAAAATAATAATAATAAAGAGCATATTTTAATTACTTCTCTCCCTATCCTAAGGGTTTCTGAACAAAAGTATGGCCCCCTGGAGTCAACCTTCCTGTGTGCCTTATGAAATCACATAGGGTGAGGTTTTCTTCACTTTGTGGGTAAAAAACGGATAATGTTTTTTCTACTTAACAAAAGAGGATAAATACCAGTTGTGGAAATGTCTCCCTAGGCTCACAGCATGGTGCTTTTTTCTGAAAGTCTCTTCTGGGACAGAAGCCTGGCTGAACTTCCCCACCCTGTGAAAACCCACCCAGCCCTCCTGCTCAGTTTCTCCTGTGTCCTCACTTGAGTTCTCTTTACTGTGGCCTTGGCGAGATTGGCGGGGGGACAACATACTTTGCACTCTTATCATGAAACCTGGAGAGAGGCCAAGGGTCTGTGGAGAAATTGCCCCAGCAGATGGTTCAGAAAAGATGACCTGAGCTGGCTCATGTTGTCCATCAGCTTCCTAGAACTGTACAACCATGTACTCCCAGAGGCCTGGAGATGGAGGATGGGAGGGGGCGGGGAACAGATAGACAGACACACAGAGACAGAGACAGAGAGGGACGCACACACACACAGACAGAGAGACAGAGACAGAAAGAGACAGAGAGGGACACAGACACACACACAGACACACACAGACAGACACACGCACACAAAGAGAGAGACAGAGAGAGAGACAGAGACAGAGAGGGATACACACAGAGAGAGACAGAGAGAGAGAGACAGAAAGAGAGAGAGGGACACAGACACACACACACACACACACACACACGCACACAGAGGTCTTTGGGCCATTAGAGGAAATCACAACCGAACTTGACTAGTTCCATTTGGTGAGAGCAGTGAGCCAGGATGATAGATGTTCTTTTAATAAGCTGACATTAAGGTTCCAGGAAAATGTCCATAGCCTTATTTCTCATATTTCTAAGTTTACATTTTTGGCTCACTGTGCATGCTAATCTCCTGACTTTATACGAACAAAAGGCTTCCACTTGGCTTCTGCTCATGCTGGGAGCTTTGCTGGCTGTAGATTTGGAATATCTTCAATTATGAAAATCATTTATTGAGGTTACACTCAGATGGTTCTTGGAAAGCTTGGAGGTTAAGAGCCAGGAGGAAGGAACAAAGGGGCAGCTTGTGAGAGGACCAAGGATCCCGATGCTTCCAGAAGGGAGGGCTGGCATTCCGGACTTCTGTGGGCATTGCGGCATCCTATTCAGAGCCATTATCTGTTTATTCATGCACGGTTTCATCTAGTAAACTGTTCTGAATGCCTCTTATGGGTCCTTTGAAGCAGAAAAGCTCCACTTTCCAAAAGACAGGGAATTAAGGAAAACGGTGTGTGCAGCTATGTTAATGTTATTGAGAGTCAGGGGAAATGCACAGAGACAGACTGAATCTTGTGTATGTGTGTGCGTGTGTGTGTGCACACGCGTGCACACACACATGTGCGCACATGTGCTCATGCCTAAGCACATATGTGGTACAGAAAATCCATGGAGAATGTCACTATGATGGCTAGACTTTAGTTTCCGCTTGACTGGATTTGGAACCATTTAGGAGACACACCTCTGAGTGTGTCAGCGAGTGTGACACAAGTGTCCTTGAATGTCAGGTGCACCACCCAGTGGGCTGGGGTTATGAGCTGAATAAAAGGAGGAGAGGTCTAATCTAGCTGAGCACCAGCGTTTGCCTCTCTGCTTCCTGACTGGAGATGCACTGTGATCAGTTGCCTCATGCGTCTGCCTCCACAGCCAGTCACACCCGNCCCGCTGCCACGCCTTCTCTGCTACAGTGGATGACACCTTCCAACAGAACAACTCTCCCTTCTTGAGTTTCTTTTGTAAGGCATTCTATCACGGTAGCAAAGAGCGAAACTATAACAGGAGACCAGGAGGGCAAAAACTCTGCAGCGTTTCTTCAATTTCAGTGTGTACATGAACCACCTCGGCTGGGGCAGTTGGTTTTGTTGTTATTTATTACATATTTATTATTTATTTGTGCCTGTGTAGGTGAATGTATAGACGTTTGAGGTCAACTTTCAGTAGTCAGTTCGCTTCTTCTACCATGTAGATAAAGGAATTGAACTCAGGTAGTCAGGCTTGGCAGCAAAAGTGCCTCTAACCACTGAGCCATCTTGCCAGCCCCGGCAGCAGTTCTGACCAGCTAGCTCATAGGTGACAGCGTTACTGATGTTCTAAACTCCAAGAAGCAGAGGAACAGAGACTCAGTGGTTTCAACCCCTTAGAAAACAGACTTTGGGCATGTAGGGTCAAGTACGAGCGTGAACAGTCAAAAACGAAACCCACATATGGGTCGCCTCGGTCGATGTGAGGGATGGGGGTTTGCTCAGGATGCTTTTTTTTCTCTCCAGACTCACATGGCCTCATGGCATCACTAGGTCTCCTCTGCTACCTTCCACCCTCTGGATCAGTCAAACACGGATCACAGGTGGCTAGCTGCCTTCAACCCTTAAAAATGTTCCAGGATGACTGAGGAATAGGATTGGTTATTTAATTTATTATTTATTTAATTCATAATTAAACAGAATGATGAAGCAATATCAAACTTTTTTTTCCAATAAGTATAACTTTAGGGTAGAGGCTGGAGAGATGGCTTGGAGGGCAAAATGCCTGCCATGCAGGCATGAGGACAGGAGTTTAGGTTCTCAGAATGCACACACAAGCCAGGCAGAGGGGGACATGTGTCCAGCCTCAGTACTGNCTCAGTACTGGAGGGGCAGGAATGGGAGCATCCTGAGTGCTTACAGTCAGGTAGTCTAGCCTTGTTGGAGAGCTCCGTGTCTCAAAACAGGAAGCTAGAGAAATGACTGAGGAAGTTGTCTGATACAGACCTCCAGCTTACACACACACACACACACACACACACACACACACCACACACACACACACACACACTACAGCTGACCCCAGAGTTGGAGAATTTACCTGATTTAATATGTAAGCATTGCTTTTTAAAATGGGATACAATTTTGCTTCAAAGTCAAATTAAATTAATTTTTCTCTTTCCTCTTTACCCCCTTTAAATTTTTAAAAATTTTATTTTATGTGTATGGGTGTCTAGTATGCATGTGTAACACATGTATGCAGTACCTACAGAGGCCAAAGGAGGGCACCAGATCCTCTGAGACTGCAGTTACTAAAACCCAGGTCCTCTGGAAGAAAATCCAGTGCTCTAACTGCTGAACCATCTCTCCCGTCTCTTTTCATATATACAAAATATATATTAGAGTTCACAGATACTCTGTTTAAAGCATAAATGGATTTGTTTCCTAAGCCCAGTACAGATTGCCATAATATTTTGAATATATTGGGCTAAACCAAACATATTCTTAAAAGTATTTTTTCTCATTTGTTTCTACTTCTTGGTACAGCTACGAGACAATTTAATTTATGTGACTGCCATCTTTCCATTCTTGGTTTGTGCTACTAAGATAGTTGGGTACCAAACCTCTCAAGGAAAGCAGGGATTTCTCCATGAATTTTTTTCTTCCCTTGCTGAACCTTTGGTGTGAGAATCAGGTTTGGTGTAGAGAAGGTTCTCCATAAATATTATTCTGTGAGTGAAAACTTTGGGGAGGCTGTTTAATTTGACTGCCTGCCCTGGGTTCTTCTTTGTCATAAGCTTTTCACAAGCTCCTCTGCACAAATATCTTATCTGTTCCCCTAGAATAAAATTTAACACCATTGTATAAAAGGGTAAGGGCCATTTAATTGCTGTTCAGCTCTGCCAAGTTAGTCTCAGAAAAGATTGAACTAATTTGCAGTGATGTTAGCATTGTCAATTGGTTCAGAATGTGTTCTCCTGGTGCCAACTTTGAAAGGCAGGCAGAGAGAATAGCCATGGATTGGGCAAGTTATTTAGCTTGCAAAGACTTGAACCCTTTGAACTATAAAACAGAGATAACCATGTGAGGCTGAAAATAAACTGAGTAAATGCCAAAATATTTGTACAATAGACTATGTTTTATACACATGATTCTTCTTAGAAAAATTGGAATGGCAAAGGTAGAGAGATGACTCAGTAGTAAAATTCTTGCCAAGCAAGTGTAAAGACATGAGTTCAAGCCCCAGAACCTACAGAAAAGGCTGGGCACGGTAATATGCACTTGTAATCATAGAAGAGGGCAGGAGGAGACAGGAGGGCTCATTGACCAGTCTAGGTGAATTGGCAAGTTGCTGGTTTAGTGAGAGACAATGTCTCAAAAAATAAGGTGGAGAGTAATGGAGGAGGATACTAGCTGTTAAACTCTGTGCTCCATACAAAAGCACACACATGTGCACACACAAACATGTAAACACACAAAATAGAAAAACTGGAAATCATCCTTCCTTATAACAGTCAGACGAACAAATAGGTGATAGATAGTAAGAGATGGCTACTTTAGGGATGAGCACGGACGCAATCTGAGACATAAAGTGGGTACCCGCTAGAGATACTTAAACTGCTAAAATAAGATGTGGTTGGGAGAAGGAAATAGCTTATTCTTTTTGTGCACTTGATTCTCAAGTTTCAAAGATTTACCTTTAAATAGTTATAGGAGCCAATATCTCGTGTGTATTATTTTATTACAAAATGAGTTATGTTTCCTAGTAAACAAGAATAGAGTTCTGAATAAAAGTTAGCCTGGGTGGTGATTTGACAAGTTTAAGAATGGGGCAGGGTAGCTCTAACTTGCCTAAGAGAACAGGAGGAAGCTCCTTATGTGACCCTCAGTTGGAGGCCCACCACAGTGTGCCATGTTCCACAGACCCTAGTGACCAGAAACTGAAGCCTCTGAAACAGTAAAAAAACAAGCCTTTCCATTCCAAAAGAAGACGGAAAAGACACTGATTGTAGAACATGGTGGATGGATTCAAGCTCTGCCTAAGTCAGACCTTTTGGCAGAATTACTAGCAAGAAGCAGATGTACAAGTTTGAGATGAATACTTTTTTCCTGATTCAATATCTCTACTGAAAGTGGGTGAGCTCCTATCATCTATCTATCTTAGATAGATAGATAGATAGATAGATAGATAGATACCATCCATCATTTATCTATCATCTATCTATCTATCCATCATCAATCTATATGCTATCAATCATCTTTATCCACAGAAATTTGATGGGAAAAGAAATCGACTAGAGCCTTGCCTATCCTATCCTTGTAGTGCAGGTCCATGATTATGTCTGCTTTAGGTTATATCTGTGTCATGAGCAGAACACAGCTGTGGTCTCGAGAACACAAAACACTTATCTAGACCACAATTGAAGGGCTGGCAGATGTCTGACAGGCTCTTATTTTCTGGATTTGCGCAGTGACCGAGCACAGAAAGGCTGCTTGCTTTTCTTAGTACCCCAGCTCAGGGAAGCAACAGCCTGGGAAGCTACAGAGGGAGATTTCTGGGCTGGTTGTGGAGAGTCCAGCCTTGACATTGTGTTGTCCCCTTCATATACTGATACCATGACTTTTGATCTGTCCTGAGCTAACAGGTGTCATGTTGGGAGGCTCCCCTCCTCCCTCCTCCCTCCCTCCCTCGGAAGGAAAGAGGGACGGAGGGAGGGAGAGAGAGAGAGCCTATTTAATAGCCATATGGAATGACTTGTTCTTGTCTAAACCAAGACACACTGGGCAGATCATCTTCAGCTTGTGCATTCCCGCACAGCATCAGCACCCTCCTAGACACACTGGGCAGATCATCTTCAGCTTGTGCCTTCCTGCACAGCATCAGCACCACTTCTAGACACACTGGGCTTGTGCATTTCCGCATAGCATCAGCACCACTTCTAGGATGAGAATTTTTCACCTAACCCCATGTATCTCTATGTTCCGCTGACAGGAAGAGACTGCCTGCCAAACACAAACACACACACAAGTTTGGGAGGGGTGGGTGGTCTGTGATGGTTGATCGTGCTTGTGAATTATGGGAACAAACCTCTGGCCATGTCTGTGAAAGATTATCCAGACGGATTTAATTGAAGTAGGAAGCTCCTCCCCTCCCTGCTGTGTGGGCAGCACCATCCCATGCCATGCCAAGCTCCAGTCTTTGTCCTCTCTGCTTCCCCACTGTAGACACAATAGGGACCTAACCAGCAGCCTCAATCCTGCTACTGTGCCTTCCCCACCACTACGGGCTGTAGCCTCGGGCTGTGAGCCACAATAAACCTCCTTACATCGATGTTGTTAGATACTTTGTAACAGCAATGGGAAAAGTAATTACTACAAAGAGAAAAGCTAGCATCTCAGCTATCTCTACTGGAGGGTTGCCCCTTCTTGGTCCTGTTACAGAGTGAGAGGCAACCCCTTTAGCTTAGTTCTCATGATACCGTGCTGAGCAGACATCACAGGGCTGGGAGATGGAGATCTGGTTCTAGCCCCAGTTTCTCCAGCTCCCTGTGTGTCCTCAGTCAAGTCACTTGGCCCCACTGAGCCTCAGGTTCTTTTCTACAGAAACTAAGATTGGAATCAATTATCTCTAAGCATTTGACTCTCAGTACTAAGGTGTTGTGCCTTTGGAATCAGCGAAAATCAAAGAGAGCCGTATTTGCTCTCTCTTCTTCCCAGACAGCTTTCTAAATGGTGCTTAGCATTTGGCCCTGAGTTTGAGACACAAAAATCTAGAATCTGTATCTGATATGTGACAGACCTGTGGGCTTCCTGTTCTGTCTGTCACAGGGCTCTGGGTTGTCACTCTCCTCTCCAGGAATGCAGCTGCCTGGTGGAAGAAGGAGCAGTGGCTGCTGTCGTTGGATTCTCAACATCCAGGCCCTACACTTCTGGATGGTGAGTCACGCTTGGTGGCCTCAGTGCCTGGCAGTGGGCCCCACCCAACTTCTTGAGCTTGTCAACACCCAGGATAGGATAAATCATGAGAGGCCCATTTTTAGCTAAGAGTGAAAATTGAAGTCACCGGTATAGCAACAGAAGATGCCAACTGGGGACACAGATGGGAGGCGACAATGTGTGGAAAGGTGGGGTAGTCGTTCTGGTGAGCCAATCCCAAGGAGGCTCTGGGCTGTAGGGTTTGAAGTAGTCTGGCAGTGTGTGGGGAGAAGGACCCTGGGAGGTCTCATGTGAGGAACCACGGCATGCCTACCCTTTTCCAAATCACAGACCCCAGGAGAGCATCTCAGCATCTGCCTGCACCAGGGCAAAGGGAAGGGAGATGCTAAATTCTCAAACGCAAGCCATCTTCTGCTCTACTTTATTTTAGGAGTGGAGCGGACAGGGTGGGGATGATTTACCGTGTGTCTGTTCAGCCTCCTCTCTCTTCTCCCACTCTGGGCTGGACCAACATGTCTCAGAGGCCTTTGCATTTCCACCATCCTGTAGTTCCTTGCTAGTTTCAAAAATAACACATTCTCGGGGAACAGAGCATGTGAGAAAATTGCTGATATTTTAAAGATGAAGCAGCACCATTTCAGTAAAAAAAAAAGGGGGGGATCTCACCTCAGTTCCATGACTTTTATTTGGATGTTGATCCTGACACACTCACTTAACCTTATAGCTGTTTCCTCATTTGTGAAGTGGGTGAGGTAATGGTGCCTAACTCAGGAGATCTGGGAGCGGTAAGTGAATTGTGAGGTCACTGCTGGTCCATAAACCCAGACAGCAGAGCAGCTAGGAGGATACCAAAGCTGATGGGACTCAGCTTTCTTAAAGAGACAGTGGGAGCTGGGTGGCTGGCTACCCATTCATTTTATCCTCCTTGGCTTTCCTGTGGTACTGGGAACGTTCTTCTAGATACCTCAGGAAGAGTTCTGGGGCAGATCTCAAAGGAAGGAATCCCCCTTGGGGTTTGACAGGCTTCAGCTAGTTCCTCCCCTTCCCCATTTGGTGTGTGTTCATGTATTTGCAGGAGCACATATATGAGCAAGCATGGAGGGTGTGGCAGGCAAACCTTTAGATGTTGTTCCTTAGAACACTGTCCACATGTTTTTGAACTAGGGTCTCTTGCTGCCCTGAAGCCCACCAAGTAGGTCAGGCTGGCCGGCCAACAATCCCCAGGGATCGGCACTGGAGTTACGAGTATGCTCCACTGTGCCCTGCTGCTAAAAATGTCAGTTCTGAGGGTGGATCAGATCCTTGTATTTGAAAGGCAGGCACTTCACCAGCTGAGCCATTTCCCCAGCTCCCCAGCTATCCTTTACTGCTCCCGACCTTGCGTGTGTGCTATACCAGGAGGAAGGAGAACTTCAGAAATTGTGCTAGGATCCAGTGAAGGAAGCATGGCTTGCTCATTCATTCATTCGTCATTCATTCATTCGTCATTCATTCATTCGTCATTCATTCATTCATTCATTCATTCATTCATTCATTCATTCATTCATTCATTCATTCATTCTGCAGAGACCTTGTACCTGCTTGTGCTTGGCTGTGCACTCAAGCACCATTGAACTTGGGCTTTGCCCTCTGTAATATACAGTGGGGTAGGGGACAGCTTTCAGTCGCACCCCACTTCCTGCTCTCTCCGGCTTCCACCCTGCTCCACTGTTCACCACACAGCTGATTATAACTTGAAGATGAACTGTGTACCCACGGACCTTTCTGCCGTTGGTTGAAACTCCAAGAATGGATGAGATTGTTAAAGCACAGACTCTACACAGCAGGGAGTGTCTGCAGTAAGAGATGTTGAGGAACACCACATATTTGGGGATGTAGGCACTGGGAAGCAAGGCAAGCTCCAAGCACAGGCATTGCCAGGCTGCAAGTAAGGCAGTGGGCAGGGTACTGGGGCTGCTGTTAGGGCCAGGTAGTTCTCAGAAATTAGTATCTGAGCCCTGGCAACCAAGCAGGTGTCTGCTCAGAGTGAGGCAGTTTGTATTCCTAAAGGTTGGAACAAGAGAGGGGTTCTGTTTCCCCATCAAGGGGGCCTAGATGCAGGTGTGCAGGCCTAGTACAAGGGGAATGCCTGGCAGAGGTCAAGGGCTGGACTGGCGCTGATGTTCCCAGAAAAAGCAAACACAAGAGTTGTTGAGAAGTGATCTCTTGACTGGGTTGTCCATCTTGCTTGGCAGGAACACAGTGATCTCTTGAGGATTGCTACAGGCTAACTGTGGGGAGGGCCACCCATTTGGAAGACAAGCACACCGACTTGGGTCCCTTCAAAAGGATTTCAAAGCTGTGTCTCTGAGTCACCATTCATGAGGAAAAAGATGTCACATTTTCCTCCATGTTGCAGATGAGGCTGCTATTGGCCAAGATCCAGGGAAAGTATCTACAGCTAGACTGTTGCTATGGTTTCCCAGAGCCTCCTGCCCCCCTCTCTCGTGTCTTTCTCTCTCTCTTTAGAGAGTGAGTACTATAGTTTGGATTTTTTTGATTTTTGAAAAAAAAAGATTTATTATTTTTATGTGCATGTGTGTATGTCACTCTGTATATATATGCACATGAATATATACATCCACAGAAGCCAGAAGAGTGTGTTAGATTTCCTGAATCTAGAGTTATGGTTACTGTGTGCTTTTCCACGTCGGTGCTGGGAACCAAACGTCAGTCCTCTAGAAGAGCAGCGAGTGCTCCAACTGCTGAACCACCCTCTCTAGTCCCTAGTTTTTAATCTTGAACACCTTCCAAACAGCCTATGTGCATTAGAGGCTTTGCCACCTGTGATGGTGCTGGGCTAATGGGAGCTTTGGGAAGTGGGGCCTAGTGGAAGGAAGTTAGGTGGTTGGGGCATGCCCTTGCAGGGCGTATCAGGACCTCAGCTCCCCATCACCTTTCCTGGTTACCATGAGGTGAGCAGTATCCTTCAGAACATGTTCCTGCCATGATATTCTGCCTCTACCGCATGCTCAAAGGACCGGAGCAAGGCAGCCGGGACTATGATGTCTGGAGACATAAGATTACATAACCTTTCCTCTTTTCAAACTGATTTTCCTGGGTGTTGTGTTATAGTGATTGGAATTGACAAACAATAGACTGGGGGACAAAATCCTGTCTGTGTCTCATCTCAATGTATGCAGTCTTGGGGCGAGTTGTAGAATCTCTTCAATTTTAATTCTTTTATTATTAAACTGCAACCACTGGCCTTTATGCTGAAAAGACACTGAGTTCCTTCCTGTAGTAATAGAGGGGAGCGGGCCCTGCTTTTCGTCCAGCCCAGCTCCCGCAC
>LOEQ01002187.1:20557-32448 GCA_001685075.1 Bramus lutescens | reverse complement strand
ACTACAGGAAACAGCAGACCCTGCGGCTAGGGCTCCTGACCTGATGGTTAATTAGATCTGTTTTCTCCCATCCCCCTAGTATGCATGCGTGTGTGTGTGCCTCTTTCTGTCCCTCTCTGTCTCCGTGTCTGCTTCTCTCTCTCTGCCTCTCCCTCTCTTGTCTCTTCTCTGTCTCTCTGTCTTTGCGTGTACCTCTTCCTCTGCCTCTCTTTGCGCCCTGTGTGTGTTTGTGTGTCTGCCTCTCTCTCCACCTCTGAGGACTTCCTGTCCCCATCAACATTCCCTCCCCACTGTTTTGAATGACCAGTTATCACAGGAACCCAAGCTGTGAGCTCCCTGGTCCCCATAGCCTTCTTCTGGTTTCTCTACTTTCAGGAACACTACTTCAATCCCTTTCTCACTTCCAGGAATCATATCTTGTCTGGTTGTCATGCCCCTCACCAGATGGCATGCTTATCTCCTTCTGGAAGATTCAGTGGCATGCTCAGGTCTGCCTCTGTGTCTTGGCTAAGTGCAGTCAGCTCCTCGCCTTTGCTTGTCTGGTGTTTCCAGCCTACATAGTCACCACTCTGTCTGGCCTCTGAATTAGGGGCTGTCAGGCCATTGATCCATCCCTCCATTAGCACATATTCATCAAGGTCTTATTACCTGTGGGGCCCAGTGGGGCTGAAATGAATGAAGACTAATTGGCCCTGCCTTTCTGGGCCCTTCCAGTCTGGGATAATGTACTGTAAATGGCTTTGTGGTGTCGTCCTGTCTGCTTGCCTAGGGAGGGATGTTTATTCCTCGCTGGCAGGAACTTTATTTTCTTGGTCTTTGTGGCCTCCACATGGCTTACTATAGTGTGGGCACACACAGAAACGGCAGCAGCGGATAACGTATAGAGACTTGTGAAATATTAACAGCTTAAGGAGCATGTGCAATCACACTTTTTTAACTGGATACTGGTCTAGTGGGGTAGGCAGGATGAGACTGAAGGATGCAAGTTCCGAAAAGCTTAATAATCCTTTTTTGATAAATACTGTTCAAGCCTTATGTGGTAAAGACTAGGAAAACTTCCTTCCAAGCTCTCTGCCCATAGCAAGGGGTTTACTGACATTAAAAACAGTACTTTTGTAAAGCATGCATGTGTTTTAAAAGAGTAATATGGAAAGGCTTTTAGTGAAAAAATAATAATAAAAAGAGACTCCTTCCCCAAATATTAGTAGTTGTTAGTTGTTAATCTGTGTATCAGCTTTACAGGGTCAAAGCATGACCAGGAACATGGTTAACCACTGCTTCTGGTGAGTCAGGAAGGATGTATGTGGCTAAGACCCACAGTTGAATTGAATTGGTGGGTTTAATGAAGATTACTCACCTAGTGTGAGAAGTCAGGGGCTCAGTTTTGTTTTGGGTGTTGTGATAAAATGCCCTGAGCTGAGAGATGGAGGCATGCTCACTTGGTTGCTCGCTTGTGCTCAGCTTGATTTCTCCACGCTTACACAGTTCAGGATGCTCTGCCTAGGAAATGGTGACACCCATGGTGAAGGTGGATCTTCTTACCTCAACTAACCCAGTCCACTCACTCACAAATATACTCAGAGGTTGTTTCTATGGTGATTCTAAACCCCACCAAGTGGACAGTCCAGACTGACTATCACCCCTCTTCTCTTCCCTTCTCCTTCCGTCTGTCCCCTGTGTCCCCCTAGACAGTTTCATTTCTATGACAGACATACAGAAGTTACTTCAGATATGAGACCTAGGATCTGAAAATGAAAGCAAACATTTTATATCTATCTTTCTGAGTCTGGATTAATTTCTCTAATATGATCATCTCTAGTTACACCCATTTTCTTGCAGACAACATGACTTCTTTGTAGCTGAAGAAAACTACATTGTATATATGCACCGTATTTTCTCTATCAATTCTTCTGCTGTTGGACACCTTTGTTGGTCCAATATTGTGTGAATCATTGTTGTCTCAAGTTGTGGTTTTGGTTTTCCTGTGATTTTGATTTTAGCATTCCATTATATAAACCTCAGTACTGAACACAATGAAGGAAGATTTAAAGTATTGAGGAAGAGCTTGGGTCCATATTTTTACCACTTATTTTTATGAATAATTTAATTTTTCATTATTTTAAAATTATGTATATGTGATATGGAATGTGTGTGTGTGTGCAGGTGCCTCCAGAGGCAGAGACGTTGAATCCCCCTGGAGCTCAAGCTCCAGGCAGCTGCGAGTCTCCTGGGAACAGAGCCTGGGTGCTCTAGAAGAGTAGCAAGTGCTCTCAACCACTGAACTCTCTCTCCAGCTCCTTACTAATTTTAAAAATTATGGGTGTGGGGCTAAGTGGATAACTGCATGTCAGTGCAGTGCCCAAGGAGGCCAGAAGAGGGCATCAAGATGCGGGAATTATAGGCGGTTCTGCGTTATTTGACTGAAGTTGGTGCTAGAAACTGAACCTGGGTCTTCTGTAAGGGAAGTAAGCACTCTTAGCTGCCAAGCCAACTCTCCAGCCCTTCAGATTCTAATTTTAAAGGGATGAACTGAACATATGATAGCTAAGACATACAGGACTCCACTTGCCATTCTACAAGATGCGGTGCAGTTGAAAGAAGAGAGAGGGGGTGCATGTCAGCCATTGTGGCTGCTCACTGGCCCTAAGAGGCTTCCAGGGGTCTGGAGCTGCTGGGGCTCAGAGCCAGGGAATGGCACCCTGGGTTGACTGAATTTGGCTGTGTGTATATCTCCTATTGGAAAGGGGGCATCTAGGAGCCAACACATGCAGAAGATCTATTTTCAGTTAAAGCAAAAGAAAGAAAAACAGTGAGTTACAACTCCTCATTCACCTCTGGTGTCACAAGGTCACTGTGTGAGAATGAGATCTTCCTCCTCCTGCTTCTCCCCACGGCTACATCTCATCTGGTGTGCAAGCTTAGATGCTTTGTCTATGGTAATCCCATTCATCCCTAGGAAATGGCAGTGATGCTTATGTTTGTGCCATTTGTTTTTATTGCTATTGTCACTTCAAGGTATCCTTAGGGGACTTATTCTGGAATGTCCCCTCTCCTCCTGTCCTAGCTAACTTCAGTTCTCAATTTGATCTAGCCTAGAGTCACCTGAGAGGAAAGCTTCTATTGGGAAATTGCCTGGATCAGCCTGGCCTATGGGCATGTCTGTGGGCAATTGTCTGAATTATTAATTAATGGAGAAGAGCCATGGCCCCGTGGTAGTGGCACCATCCCTAGTCATGTGATCCTGGCCAATATGTGAAAGCTAGCTAAACATGAGCCAGGGAGTGATCCAGCAAGCAGCCTTCCTTCATGAATTCTGCCTTGTCTTCCCTCAGTGATGGGCTGTGACCTGGAAGTGTAAGATAAAATAAACCCTTTCCTCCCCTAAGTTGCTTTTGTTTAGAGTAATTTTACCACAGCAGGAGTATGGGAACCAAGATACCCTATAATGTTTGCATATAACGTACTCTCGCTCTTCTAAATACCTTGGGCCATCTCTAGATCACTCTAGATCCCTCTCAGTTACTAACGCAACACAAACATCAGTAACTAGTTGTCACCCTGCCTTGTTTAGGTGGTCATGACAAACATCTGAAACATGGTCCGTTTTAGATCATTTTATATCCGAGGCTCGGCTGAACTGGCCGACATGGAAATCAGGCTTTCACACATGCTTTGTACTTTCTGTTAGCAAAAGTCCATCATGTGGCGGTTTTAGAAACATTTCCCACATGAAGTGTGAAGTCACTTTGCACTGCTGGCTGCTGGGAGTGGTATATTTGAAAAAGTTATATGGAAAATGACTACTGTAGAAACTTCTCTCTCACACAGAGAGAGAGAGAGAGNAGAAGGACAGAGGGAGGGAGGGAGAGAGGGAGGGAGGGAGAAGGACGGAGGGAGGGAGAGAGAGAGGGATGGAGGGAGGGAGGGAGGGAGAGAGAGAGACTAAATACATTTACTCTATAATAGGATAACAATGAGCCTTCTAGACATTACAGGATAATAAACAAAAGCTCGGTGCCAGAACGGATCACCTCTTTTGGAGTTCTGTTCACAATGGAGGTCACATAGATCCTTAAACATTAAAAGCTTTTGTCAGAGTTCTTGGTAACCTTCCAGAACTTGACCTTAAGACTCTGTTGCTGATGACACCACACACTTGAGTCATGAACATGGAGAAATCAAGCCTGTGCTGACCTGGCATCTTCATCCTCCTACTGTCTAACTTTCCTAATGTTGGAAGGTGCTATGCACAATAGTGGAGAAGGAATTGCCAAAGATGGAGCCAGCTGTGAACCCAGTGGGCTACATCCGCGACTTACCCTTTCTACCTTGGATTCTCCTTCTCTCTTCCTCCTCCTTCCATCCTCTGCATTGGCGTATTAGAGATTTCCCTCACTGATTTGCCATCTCGGCAAGGTGTTTGTAGTTCTGTCTGTTGCAATTTATGCAGCTTCATTTTTAGCAGCAGGGCCCTTTGGAATATTCATCCACTCCACTCCCAGAAGCAAAGCCTACCCACTTTTCATCTTGCATAAACGTATCGAGATCTCTCATCTATGGGCAGTCCCTTCTGCTTCTCTCCGCTGTTGCTGATTTTGTCCTTTTTCATTCCTGTAGTTGCATCTTAACATCCTCTCTAGGGGGAGGGAAAATAAATGCCTGTGTGTTCAGACATTATTTTGAGCAACAAACCAGAACAGCTTTTTCCATATTAACTTTTTCTATGCTTTGCCTTGTTCTTCAAGGGCTTTAATTGCATGCAAAAAGAGAGATTAAAAATAAATAAAAGTGGCAAGCTAAGCTCCGAGGTAAAATATTTCCAGTTAATTAACTTCAAGGTGATGAAAATTATACAGACTTAACACTTTTGAAAGTAACTTCCAATGATTTTCAAGGCACCTCCTCCCCAGCAAACCAAATCTAGTATTATATATAGGAGGTCAATGCTTACATAGTTATTTTGAAAATATATTGTTTTAATAGATGATGCCATAAGGTAGCACTTTACTTTGGAAGGATCTTTATGTTGTTATAATATTAGTTACCTTTTAAACTGGGGATGTAGGACACACACACACACACACACACACACACACGCTCGCACATAAGTTTTAATGCCCAGCTGATCTACCTGTGTAGACAGGCTATCCCTAAGGCAGAGACAAATGCAGACTAGAAAAAAACCCTATAATCACAATTTCTCGGGCACTTTCCCCTTCAAGTTGATGATTTTCTTCTTTCTATATTCTCAGAATTTACTGTTTTTCTTTGTCCTATTAGATCATTGTTTTTTTCTTCCCTTTATCAATGTAGTCATGTAGAGTCATGAATTTCTTCTCTGCAAGTGCTGCTTCATCTACATCCACAAAGTTTTAATATACAGTATATTATTATGATTTCTTTCCTTTGTATTGTCTTTATTTTCTTAGCTGACTTTACAAAGTAGTAGATTTCATTATAGCATCTTTATATGTTGTTACAATTTTCCCTCCCCCACCTCACATGAATGTGTTTATCCTGTGAGTATTCACATAGCTAGTATTTTACAATTGCCTAGTGTACTTTCTTCCCCATGCTGACATTTATTTCTAAAAATTTCTAGTTTGCATTTTGTTGACCAAGGTTTCTGTCCCGCCCGGTCCCACAGTCGTTCAGTCCCAAAGAAACACACAGAGGTCTACATTAATCATCAACTGATTGGCCTATCAGCTCAGGCTTCTTAATAACTCTTTCTTGCATCTTATATTAGCCTATTATTCTTGTCTGTGTTATCCAGGTGGCCTGGTCCCTTTCATCAGTGAGGCATTCTCATCTTGCTTCCTTTCTGTCTGGGTGACAACTGCAGACTGCATCTTTCTTCTTTCCAGAATTCTCCTGTTCTTGTCATCCCACCTCTACTTCCTGCCTGGTCACCTCACCTATACTTCCTGCCTGGCTACTGGCCAATCAGTGTTTATTTAAAATAATACAAGTGACAGGATAAAAGACCATTGTCCCACAGCAGCGTTTGACCTAAAATTGTGTGTAAATATGGATATTTTCCAGACATAATTAGTGAACTTTCCTAATATATGAGAAGAGTGACTAAGAGATCAGGGCATAGGTAGCATAGGCCTTTAACCCCAGTCACTCTAGAAGCTGAGGCAAGGGAATCACAAATTCAAGGGCAGCCTGGGCTACCTGTTGTAACTGCATCTTAAAATGAAAGCACGCTAGGTGTTTGTAAAAGACTAGCTGTGTGAATACTCACAGGACAAACACATTCATGGAAACACCATCCAAACCAATAAATAAAACAAAACTATGGCAGTTTGGGCCTTTTAATTGAACTATTTAGTCTACTTATAATAAAACCAAATCTAAATGTGTATATATGTTTATATGCCAACATGTCTACCTACATACCTACTTATATGTTTGTATACATATAAGTACATATGAATATGGTGAAATTTTGTGTTTTAATTAATAAAGCTTACCTGAAGATCAGAGTGCAGAACTAAGCTACTAGAGTCCAAGGAGTAGTGGCACACACATTTAAGACCAGGACTTAAGGCCACCCTGGGCTACATGAGATTGAATCTGTCTAAAAGAGAAATAGAGCTCACACAAAGGTGATCCCAGAACTTGGGATCCCATGCCTTTAATTCCAGCACTAGAGAGGTGGGGACAGGAGTGATATGGCTGGGCAGAGAGAGGTATATAAGGCAGGAGGAGACAGGAGCAGGGCAGTCTGAGGCTTGATGGAGAACATTGTAGTCTATAGTCATACTGAGAACAGGATTGCCCCTTTGTTTGTCTGAGCCTTGATAGAGGTAAGAACTGTCTAGTGGCTTGGCTGCTTGGCTTTTCTGGTCTTCAGCTTGAACCCCAATATCTCTCTGTGGGTTTTTATTAGTTGTGCTACATCTTAACATACATGTGGATATTTAGTGTACATAATCATGTATATATTATATAGTATATACATTCATATGTTTATCATGTATACACATGTGCATATAAAATCATATATATCTGTGTGTATATTCTTATTTATATGCACATACATATATGAGGCTATGTACACATGTGAAATATGCACACACATGTGTATAAACACATACATGTATTTAAAATACATATGTGTAGAAGGAGAGTGGCGGGCCGCTTCCCGCCAACTTTATACTCGAAATAATTACACAGAAACTCTATTCATTTAAGCACTGCCTGGCCCATTATATCNTGGCCTATCAAAAGGCCAAGGCAGTTTCTTTATTAACCAATGAAAGTAACACATAGACAGATGACCCTCCTACATCACATACGTACATACCTGTTTACATGTGTGTGCAAAAACACTAACAGTCTACTTGCCTTGTGACAGACTTCCCACTGGCTGCTGGATGGGTCATTGCAACAAATAAAGGGACCTGGAAGAGAAGACTCTCTTCCTTTTGTTGGCTTTTCTAGTGCTCTCTGCTGCTAATTTTGGTTATTAATGAGCCTAGACTATCTCAGGTTTGGAAGAGTGACTTGTACAGTACTTATGTTATGTGACTGTCATGTACATTTTAAAAAGCACTCTAGAGATGCATTAATATCTTTAGGGATGATTTTAATTTCCACCCAACGGCTCTGCATACTTTAAGGAATATGGAATCAATTTCGGTTTCATTAGTTATGTAAGATGGCACTTATCTTGTTCATGTTAATTGGATCCACATTTTTTATTTATTTCAGCTTCACATTAGTACATCATGTAGTTTGTGTTATCAATTGGATTTCTAAGTTTAGATTTAGAAGTTGGTGTAAAGATTTATTAATGTTTTAATGTGTCTGTATGTATGCCTGCATAATTTATGTGTACCATGTGTGTGCAGTGCCCTCAGAAGCCTGAAGAGGTCGTAAGGCCCCCCCGCCCCGAGCTGGAATTGCAGGTGGTTGGGAGTTACCTCTTGTTGGTACCAGGCACTGAACCTGGGTCCTCTGCAAGAGCACTGCATGTTCTTAACTACTGCGCCCTCTCGTATTGTTTTACTGCAAAAACTTAGGCTGTAGAAACTTAACGAGATTCTTCTTCAAGCCTCTGATGTGTTTTACACACAGGTAGACAATCTTGCCTATCAACTGCATTTCAATTTGTGTTTACTTATCTCACATTTTCTCCATATTGGGAGTTGTTGTTGTTTTTGTTGTTGTTGTTTTGTTTTTTGTTTGTTTGTTTTTTTAATGATGGGATCTTGTGACCTGCTCCATGATGTAATGTAGGCAGTTGCTGCTTGTTCATTCCCGGCTGCCCAGACCTGAAATAATCACCCAGAAACTGTATTAATTAAAACACTGCTCAACCTGTTAGCTCAGGCTTCTTATTAACTATTATATCTTAAACTAACCCATTTCTATTATTTCATATTTTAACATGAGGCTCATAGTTTATGGGTAAAGTTCCAGTGGGTAAGTGTCTTTCTCCTTTTGCAGCTATATAGCATCTCTCTGACTCTGCCTTTTTTCTTCTCTATCTCTGCTTGGAATTTCTGCCTTGTTCTGTTCTGCCTGCCATAGACCCACAGCAGCTTCTTTATTAACCAGTGGTAATAAAGCATATTCATAGCATACAGAGGAAAATCCCATATCCCCTCTCCTAAATAAAAAAGAAAGTTTTAACTTTAGCATAGTAAAATTACATATAACAAAACAGGTATCAAGCAAGAATTATAGTTACAATATTTATATCTATTTTATCTTTTATCATAAATAAGGAAAACAATAATTATAACAATCTATTTTTAACTCCATCAAAGACCCCAGAAGGATATAATATTACCTAAGCTAGCAGGAAGTGCATTGTAAGCAACTTTCAAAACTCTAGAATTGACAGAGACATCTTGCTGCCCGAACAGTCACCCAAAGTTTTTTGGGTTTTTTTGTAACATTTGGGGCATCCGTCTTCAGACTACAGGCCCAAAGCATCTGGCAGACTTTTCCATGAAGCAGGAAATTTTAAAGACAGTTTTGCCTATATTGGCAGTTTGTCAGTCACTTTTTTTTTTGCATCTTGCAGAATGTCTTGCAAACTCTTTTTTTTTTTTAATGAAGCAGGAGCAGGAACCCTGAAGGACTGTCTCACTTTTAGGCAATTCAGCAGTCATTTTTCTGTGGGTCCTGTATGTACTGTTCATACAGCGTACCATCAAGAAGTCCAGGCAAGAGCAGTTTCTTGCCCAAATGGCTAACAAACTTCATAAAGAGCCTCTTTGATGCCCATNATTATAGTTACAATATTTATATCTATTTTATCTTTTATCATAAATAAGGAAAACAATAATTATAACAATCTATTTTTAACTCCATCAAAGACCCCAGAAGGATATAATATTACCTAAGCTAGCAGGAAGTGCATTGTAAGCAACTTTCAAAACTCTAGAATTGACAGAGACATCTTGCTGCCCGAACAGTCACCCAAAGTTTTTTGGGTTTTTTTGTAACATTTGGGGCATCCGTCTTCAGACTACAGGCCCAAAGCATCTGGCAGACTTTTCCATGAAGCAGGAAATTTTAAAGACAGTTTTGCCTATATTGGCAGTTTGTCAGTCACTTTTTTTTTTGCATCTTGCAGAATGTCTTGCAAACTCTTTTTTTTTTTTAATGAAGCAGGAGCAGGAACCCTGAAGGACTGTCTCACTTTTAGGCAATTCAGCAGTCATTTTTCTGTGGGTCCTGTATGTACTGTTCATACAGCGTACCATCAAGAAGTCCAGGCAAGAGCAGTTTCTTGCCCAAATGGCTAACAAACTTCATAAAGAGCCTCTTTGATGCCCATCATCCTCTTGAAGTAGACTGGTGCTGCCAGGAGCAGATGTGTTTCATTGTCATGAAAAGTACTAAGTTTTTAAAACATTTTAAATGCCATATTCTGTTAGTCTTTGAAAGATTTGAAGAATCCAAAGTATATCTCTGTAAATCTAGAAACCCTAACTAACATGACTACAAGCTTAATTATTATAGATTACTATCTATTAACCTGCATTTTAAAATTATATGTTACATTTTTAAATGAACTGCACAAGCACAATACCTTTAATAAGAATAGAAATACATATAACAAAATTGACCTTAAATTTGTACCAATAGAACAGGATCTATACAAATGCAAAGTATTCATCTCTATATCATATCCCCCTTTAAATGCAAACAAACATTTATAAATAAGATTTGGGAATTTGGTTGTAGTTGTCTCTAAACTTCTTTTTGTATTTTGTTGGGTAAAGTATTTGGGGGTGGTTTACGGAGATCTTTCTGGTTTTTTTTTAAGCCTATGTATATTTTTTAAAGAATAATGTGACCTTTTTAGAGGTCTATTTTTGTCTGAATCCATTTTTATTGTATATCTGTAATTATTTTTTGACCAGGAGTGCTTTTAAAATGATAAGCAGCTTGGTCGCAGCGGCCCTGGACTGGCTCTGCCTTTCTCAGCCTTTTAATATGGCGGAGGTAGTTTTCCACCAGCTCTGGGACTGGCAGGTGGGAGCCGTCCTTACCACCTCAACTCTAGGAAGCACCGTGCAGCATATAAACCTTTTTTATCTGAATGAAATTGAAATCTGCCATGTAGTGCACTGTGCAGCCTGGAACTATCTCTGTGTATGGCAGTGGGAATCCGCCATGTTGCCTGTGTACTCCTAGCAGACCTGATCCCACTGCCTGCCCAGGTGGGAGCTCCGAGCCATGGGCATGGTCTCAGCTATTTTTCTCCTGACCCTGAGTGGGCACATAAGCACCTGGACCCAATGCGGATGGCGGGCATCAGCACCATGCTGGGCGCCATTCTGTAGGCAGATGCTGCTTATTTGTTCCCAGCCACCCAGACCCAAAATAATCACATAGAAACCATATTAATTAAACACTGCTTGGCCTATTAGCTCAGGCTTCTTATTAACTAACTCTTATATCTTACATTAACCCATTTCTATTATTGCGTGTTTTACCATGTGGCTCGTGGTTTACCAGTAAGGATCCGGTGGGCAGGCATCTTTCTCCTTCGGCACTGACTCTACCTTTTTTCTCCTCTATCTGCTTGGAATTTCTGCCTTGCTCTATTCTGTCTGCCATAGACCCACAGCAACTTCTTTATTAAGCAATGGTAATAAAACATATGCACAGCACACAGACCCCTCTGTATTTCAGATCATCACCCTACACAGAAAGGAGCTGTATAAAATATCTTTTGAACATCTATCATAGGATCATACAGTTAGTAATACTCCACATAACTTATTTGAGGAAATACTTTACTCCAGAATTTATCCAGAACAGTAAACAGGTTCCAGGCCTTGGAATATTCTGTATGCCATGCATGGATTTGGAGAATTTTCTAAGGCCATTTAGAGATGACAAAAAAAAAATCCAGTTTGGAAAGATCATTTGGTTGGTTTCCTGTAGATAGAAATAAATGGTTATCACATACTGTTGGCATGAAAATGGACAAAGCAATCTGAGGGATGCACTCCAGCTTCCCTCATGCCTTGGATTTTGTTCTTTGAGGCAGAATTCAGCCTGAGAGGGGAGCCTCTCTTCTCCTAGCACCTCAGAATGTGTATGTACTCCAAGAAGGTCTTAAAGAGGTAATTAAACTCACATAAGGCCCCTGAGGTATGTCTTGGTCCAGTATGACTGAAGTCCCCATAAGAAAATGGGACTAGAGAAGGGATGCGGAGATGGCTTAACAGGTGAACAAAAGCTTGTTTCTTAAACATGAGGACCAGAGTTCAGGTTCCCATCAGCCACAGAAAAGGCTGGGTTTGGTGGCATGTGTCTGTAATTCCAGAGCTGGGGAGACAGGGTGTCACTGGGCAGCCAGTATACCCTGTAGGTAAACTTTGGGCTCAGTGAAAGAGCTTGTTTCACAAAAA
>LOEQ01002187.1:0-13080 GCA_001685075.1 Bramus lutescens | reverse complement strand
GGGGGGGGTCTGTGCTCATTTCGTTCAGCTTTGCTCATCTGCCCACATGCTATGCCTGGCGGTTGCATCATTCTGTCCTCCAGGCTGGCACTTCGCATCTCAAGGTTTCACTGCGTCTTCATCCACTTTGTGTGTGTGACCTTATTAAATACAAGAGGTTATGCTTAGAGTCCATTCAGATAACTGACGTTCACCTCTCCTTTTCAGGCTTCTTACCAAGGGGCTGAGAGATGGTCCAGTGGTTGAGAGCAGCAAAGGGCCTGAGTTCCCAGCGCATACATTTCTCACCAGTTTCTCAGCAAATTACGTTGCTTCAACTTTCAAAACATCAAGAATTGGCCAGCTGTCACCGTCCATCTGCATGGCCACCAGTTAGCCTCCTTGCAGGGACTATCACTGCTCTCTTTGCTTCTGCCTTAAACTATTGTTTCCCAGCATGCCTTGTTCACACAGTAGCCATAGTGTTTCCTTTGACACCTCAGATCACGTCACTTTTATCCTCCCCCTCACTCTTTTAAAAAGAAACAAACAAAAACCAGCTTTGGGACTAAAGAGAAGGCCAAATGGTTAAGAGCGTGTCCTGCTCTTGTAGGATACCTGAGTCAGGTTCTCTGTGCCCATCTTGGGCAGCTCACAGCCACCTGTAACCCCAGCTCCAGGAGTTTCAAGGCCTTCTTCTGACCTCTGCGGGGATGGGCATGCATGCACGCACGCACGCGCACACCTAAAGCGTTTTTAAAATGTCTTTATTTTTTCCTTATTGCATTACCAGCTGGCGTATCACTCTCCCACTTGCTCATTGTCTCCTCAGACAGGCATAAGTTCTGCAGGAGCATATTTGCTTCGTTCCTGGGAGAGGAGCACATAGCTGACATTCTAAATCACTGTGGATGAATAAATCAAGGAGGGATGCCATGCAAACAGATGGCCTTCATGCAGACCTCCACTGGAGGTGTGTCATAAGCTTTATTCACTCCATGTTTCCGTATCAAGAAAATGCAAATGAATTGAAAGCCCCACATTTGCATAGCAGAATAGATGCCTTTTCCTTCAGGCTATATAAGTCCTGGTGGCCAGTGAGTGGGCCTGGCTTGGAGTCACTCCTCTGTGGACCTGGCAGTCTCAGGCAGTGAGGTTACGTCTTGAAGCTGAGGTTCAGTCAGCTCCTTCTCAGTTACACTATCTTGTGTAAACTACATAAGCTCTCTGAGTCCCTGAAGCTGGAGTTGCTAGCTGGTTGTGAGCTGCCTGATCCGGGTGCAGGGAACTGAAATCGGGTCCTCTGCAAGAGCAGCAATTCCTCTGAGGCATCGAGCTACGCCTTCAGTGCTCTGGGAAATTCTTCCTGCAGCTCATCCGACTCTTGCTCCAAATCAGGGTCTTATTTCTCTGAGGTTACTGTGGTAGATTCCGTGGTTGTCATTTTCCTTTCGTGGTGCTGTCTTTTCCTCCAAGTTGCTTTCACGTGGACACGTACGCAAGTGGAGCTTCACCACTGCAGCTGTACTGGTGACACCTAAAATGTCACTGGGCTTTTTCTACAGGGGAGACATAGAACAGAAATTTGTGATAATTTTTTGGTTTCTATAGATAACAAAACAAACCCAAACAAATAAAAAAAAAACTCTAACATGCTCCCAACAGGCACTATATCAAATATTTTGTGCTCATTATTCTATATAAGTCTCACAGCACCCTTATGAGGAAGGTCCCACAATAATCTCTGTTTTATAAGCTTGGAGACCACGGCAGAGAGCAGTCAGGGAAGGGAGCTGAGCACAGATTCTGACTGAGGTTTTAAAATATCTTACGTTTTTATGCCTGAAGATCCAAATTGGAAGTTGAAATGGATCAAACCTTCTAATAATTAAAATTCCTTCTCTCTGTTGTCTATGTGGAAAGCCAAAAGGTTTAGAAGTTTCTACAGCGACCTCTTAAGGTTAAAAGAAAATAGCTGAATAAATGCAGAACAGTCCTTCATATTCATCTCACAGCCGAAGGCTTTCTCCTAAGAGAAGCTACCAAAGAATCAAGTCATTAAACATGTGTCAGAAGCGGCCACATGGAGCTTACTGATGCTCATTTGATTAAGAAAATATTATCGCTCCCCACAGCTATGCTTTTGTCTGAGACGGGTGAAGATAACTGAACTGGCAGGCCAAGGGCTCAGAGAATTCATCATTGAGATGAATAGGAAAAGGGGATGTACAGCGGCTTTTCTGGACTTTCAGAGCCGGCAGTACAATCGTTCTTGCTTGGTGCCCCAAGCAGATTTGGGCTCCTTTATGGAAAATTAACCTGAGGCTTAGTGGGCTGCCCAGCAAGCCATTTCATGGACATTGTACATTTCCCCTTCAAAGTCTTTTGCAGGTTTATTTCACACTGGGTCTCAAAGTTATAGTGAAAAAGTTATAGTGAGTGGCTAGCCATGCTCTTCTGATGTTTCATCTTGACTGTTAACCTGATGGAATTCAGAATCACCATGGAAACACACCTATGGCTATCTAGGAAAACTCTAGAGAGTAGTTTGGGTTATTGAGATGGTAAGACCGTTCTACAGGCTGAGGTTCCATACTGAATTAAAGGACTGAGCTGAGCCCTGACATTCTTCTCTCTCTGCTTGCTGACTGTGGATGCAATGTGCCCAACTGCCTCAAGCTCCTGCGCCATGATCTTCCTGCCACATGGACTACATCCTTAAGCCCATCTTGCCTCCCTCCCTCCTTCCGTCCATTGGTCTGCCTGTCCCTCACTCCCTCCATCCCTCCCTCTCTCTCTCTCTCTCTCTCCTTACATTGCTTTTGTCAGGTGGTTTTACTCATAGCAACACAAAAAGTAATGAATACAGCCTCCAATCTCCAGGTTACTGCTGTCACCAGATACCATAGAAAACCTCAGGCTTCTCTCATTGGTCACTACCGAAATCCTGTCATTTTCACGTCACAATCTCCCTTTCCTCTTCAGGCTTCTTTAAATTCTTCCCCACGCCCTGTGCTGCCACACACTTCTCTTGTCAAAGCCAGGCTAAAGATTGCTCCATGGCTGGCCTTGACTTACCATCTGCTGACTGGGGGACATGGAAGGTGGAATTGGACCATGTGTGCAGGGAGAATGCTGATGGAGGGAGCTGGATACAGTTCCGAGGGCCTCAAAGGACCTGTCTCAGTGCTGTTTCAACAGTCTGGACACCTTTCCTCTTCAGTCTCAGGATGAATCCACCAGAACACAGTAGTCATCCTAAGGTATTGGCTACTCAGATCACTCTCTATGAGACAGATCCCAGTGTGCCCTGTGATCAAGTCCATGACTGAAAATGAAACTGAGTGGGCAAAGGGTGGCCCAACCCCTGCTGACCTGCATGTCTGTTCAAGAGCTGAGGAGGGTGTCGAACAAGGAGCAAACCTTTTGCCCCACAGTTCCACTTTTGCTTCCGGCCACTGCATCTTGGGTCCCAAAGGTCTTAATTCTCAGTGGAGCCTACCTGTGTAGCCTGCAGGTTTGTCTTTGAAATCTCTTCTCCCTGTCACGTATCTGTTCTTATTCAATGCCACCAGGTGAGTTGAGGAATTAAGACCTGTCAACACCCTACTTAATGTTTGAAACCCTCTCCCCACCTTCTGGATCAGCCAACAAGCAGGCCTGCCGACCTATCTTCCAGTCTTTCTTCAGCTGTGGGTCCAACCAAGGTTGAGATGGGCTAAGGAGGACTTTGAAGGAAAACTGTATCAAAGACAATATTTTGGTATGGCAGGACAGAAAGCCTGAATTGGACTTTGCTTTCTGACCTTGGCACTTAGCTTACCGAGACTCCATTTCTGCATCTCACATACAAAGGACCAATCAAGATAACCCTCGGGGCGACACATCAACTCCAACAACCAGTGTTTGTTTCTGTGTTTTACAACCATCCTTACTCCCTTTGGAAATTTGAGCTGTTACTATATTCTTGTTTTCTTTTTCTTTCGTGTGTGTGTGTGTGTGTGTGTGTGTGTGTGTTCATGCACATGCCATGGCACAAGTGTGGAAGTCAGAGAGTGACTCTCAGGATTTGGTTCTCTCCTGCCACCTTGTGGGATCTGGGGAATCGAACTCAGATCCTTGGGTATTGTGCAAGTGCCTCAACCCACTGTGTAATCGCCCCAGCCCTAGATGTTTGTTTGCTAGGGCTTTTATTGCTCTTGATGTTATTGTTTTGAGGTGGTGTGTCACTATGTCGCCCTGGCTGGTTTAGAACTCATAATGTAGAAAGGCTGTTTCCCATTCACAGTGATCGATCCTCCTGTCTCTGCCTCCTGGCACCGCAGCCAGTCCCCCTCCAGGATCTAACTTAGGAATGCAACCTCATGAAGGGTGTCTCAGTTCACACAGCACTTAATCTGGGTGAACTCTTAAAAGTCACTCTAGGGCTAGAGGTGACTCAAGAGGTTAAGAGTTCTTGCTGCTCTTCCAGAGCCCCCACACCAGCTGGCTCCCAAGCCCACGGAGCTCCAGCTCTAGGGAATCGAACACCTTCTTCTGGCCTCCCTGGGAACGTGAACACACATGGCATTCCCTCAGACACATAAGTAAAAATAATTAATCTTAAAACAAACAAACAAACATATAAAGCCCCCACCCCAAAGTCACTATATAATTCCAGGAGGAAGCAGGGATGCCTCCCTTCCTTTACCTACACAGGAGCTCCTTTCTAAGAGTTAACTGTGCTGCCCAAGGCCGCAGAGTGTCCCCAAACTACCAGCATTCTGTTTCGTTCTCCCTTTGAACTGAATGTTCTTGCTGGGAAGGCTACGGACATTCATCTGTCCCAGAATTGGCTTGATTTCTCATCTTTGTACTGGGTGGGCATGCTTCCCTTCTGCCTGGCAGATAGCCATCATCTGCCTTTATAAATGCTTTTATCTGCCACTGCTTTTATCTTATCAGACTGGCAGTGTGCCCTTGTCTTTCTGCTCCTAAAGATAATTCCCACTTTGCTATGTGTCAGAAGTGTCGTCTCAGGCACGACTCAAAATAAAAAATAGATCTGTCTCCAGTGTGGAAAGCAAGCTGGCTGCACCTGGCTTGGACAGTGAGGATGCAGGTGTGGTCTGTCTGCTAGTGTTGTGTGTGTGTGTGTGTCTGTGTGTCTGTGTGTGTCTGTGTCAGTTCCTTGGGGATACATGTACTCACACTTTGAGAGGTAGGACTATGCCAGGTCAGAGTGGGGTGACAGTCACTTTGTAAACCAAGTACTCAGAAGAGACATGACAGGGCCCTTTTAAAAACCATGTTTCTGTCTCATTTCATTATTTTTTTTGTGTGTATGTGTGTGTGTGTAGAATGTGTATGTGCATGCACACAATCACGTATGTGAATACAGGAATGAGGGTGAAGTGATACATGGATGGACATCAGAAAATAACCTTGTGTCTCAGTCCTTGCCTTCCAATGTGTTTGAGACAGGGTTTTGTTATTTTTTTTTCACTGTGTACACCAGGATAGCCAGCCTGTGAGCTTCCAGGAATTCCATTTCCACCTCCCATTAGGAGTGCTGGTGCAAAAGATGCTCACACTATGTGTCCAGCTTTTCCATGAGTTCTGGGGACTTGGTCTCAGGTCCTCACACCTGTGTGGCAAACACACTTATCCACTGAGCCCTCTCCCCAGCCTCGTGAGGGAACTCTGACATGAAGAGAACCTGGCCTATTGTTTTAGCCATTGCAAGGCTAACTCCTGTCAGAGTTCCAGCACAACTTCTAGAATCCTTGCCCTGCCTTGCTTTTCCTCCATGAATCCCAATACAAGTGATAGTCCAAGAAAGCCCCTCCCCCTCCTCGCGATTTTTCTCATGCAATCCTGTATTGGTATGCTGTGCCTTCTCGCTCTAGGACCCTTGAGAATGCTGTACTTCTGCTTTTCCTGAACCTCTCTTCTGTAGCCTCTGGCGGCTATACCTGAAAAACCATGTCAGAATGGCTATTCAGGAAATCAGCAGCAAATGCTGGTGCAGACATAGGGTTGACGGGAGCCTTCTACACTGCTGGAAAGTCACTAAGTTCCCATTGTTTCAATAGCAATCAACATGGAGTTTCCTCAATAAATACAAAGCAAAACACTAAGACTAGAGTTACCGGATGACCCAGCTATCCTGCTCCTGGGCATGTACCTGAAGTAATCCAAGGCAGCATACCGCAGAGATGCAGGAGGGATGCTGCTTAGAGTCTTGCTCTCAGGCTTCTATCTTCAGTTCCCTTTCTTATATAGCTCAGGTCCACTTACTGAGGGATGGTGTCAGTCACAGCGGCTGGGCCTTTTTATATCAATTAAAAGTCAAGAAACTACCTTTAATCCCAGCACTCAAGAGGCAGAGGCAGGCACATCTCTGTCAGTCCAAGGCTAGCCTGGTCTACAGAGCTAGTTCCAGGACAGTTAGGGTTGTTAGACAGAGAAACCCTGTCTCCAAAAACCAAAAACAAACAAAAGAATTAAGAAACTGTCCCACAGACATGCCCACAGGCCATTCTGACAAGGGCAGCTCTTCAGTCGAGAGTCCCTCTCCCTTGGTTGCTACTTTGACAGTCAAGATTTGCCATCAGAGAGCTGGCATACACATGAAAAAATGTCATAATGAAATCCATTGCGTTGTGCAATTGATTTATCCAAACATGGCTCCAGAAGCTTGGTGGTTTGCTAGAGAAATCAGAATTACATATTAAGAGCCCCCTGAGAAAATCCTGGCGCCTGGGACTGAGGACGCAAAGGCTCTTCCAGGCTCTGCAACTGCAAAATAGTCCCCCAGGGACAGTAAGAGATGCCAGAATGGGATGGCTGTAGGTGTGCCAGGTGTGAGTACACTTTGCTATTATTAGCTTGTTACACAATGGATTGATGATCACTGCCTTTCCTTTTAACAGGTTGTGCTATGATGTATAGTGACCGTGCACACTTGCATAACAGTGCACAGCTCTGAGGCCTGATGTCCTCCAGGCTGTGAGAATTGCAATATGTGCGGGTTGGTGTCTCCTGCTGTGTTCATCTTGGGCATGTTTCACCAAGGACACTGGGCAAGTCCTGTAATGACTTCACTGTAGACCAAGTTTCTCAACTTTGGCTTCATTGACACTTTTGGGCTGGCTAGCTCATTGCTGTGGTGTGATAGTTAGTGGTTCCCTTGGCCTATAGGGTGCTTGTAGCACCCACATGCCTACTCCTTGAGGTGACAACCAGACCATCTACATATGCTGTGAATCAAAATGGACCCTGGTTGTGAACCACTTTCATATATGAGCACAGGTAGTAGACCCTAGATGTTAGATGTCCTGGGAACTGGAGTGCTTCTGAAGTCCTAGAACCTTTTTCTAAGGTCTGTGCTGTAGTCCCCTCAAGTTAATACAGCTTCCCCTTTGTTCTTTGAGACCCTTGCCCCCAGGATGACCCCCAGGTTAGACCCTTACCTCAGTAGTCTCATCCCCTCACCTTTGACCTCTCTGTGCTTCAGGCTATAGAGCACCCATCTCTTGGGACTTCCCTTGGTCAGCTCATGCCAGGTGCCATCCATTGGGCAAGCAAATGTCCCGCCTCACTTTTAGACTTAATTTTTAATTATGTGCATATGCGCTTATACCATATGAGTCTGCTCTTTACCAGTGAGCCATCTCTCCACCCCCATCCTGTCTCTTTCTAAATGTCCTTTAGAAATGGATTATGTCCTGGGTCCCCTCAGCTGCCATTGCTTAACCATGTCTTCCACAGCCTGGAAGTTGCCTTTTCTAGTTGAAAGATAGGAGCTGCCACTCAGCCGGCAGGCTGCCTTGTTACATCCCTCCAGAATGGCCTTCACTCAGTGGGCACAACTAGGGCCAAAATCTACCAGATGCCAAACATTCTTGGCCCCAAAAACATGGTCACTCTGTGGGTCCAAACTTACCCTGGCAACTAACTCACTAAGACCCTTGTTAAACATTCAGAGTCTGGGTTGTATCCTAGGATGACGTGGGCTCTGAGAATCCATTTTTACACTGACTTTCCTGGAGACCAGGCACTGTGAAGGTCAGGAAAGCCTTGTAGGCTGAGCTTGTCGCAAACAGTGAGACCTCACATGCCTCACAGGCCCTCCCTCTCTGCCCTCTGCTCATTGATTGAGTTTCGTTTCCCCTACCCCTACATTGAGGTTTTTGTTGTTGTTTGTTTGTTTACTTTCCAAATCTAAAGTGGAATAGTTCTTCAGAGCTTTGGTTGATGACTCAGAGGGTTTCTGGATGGGAGGTGCTCCAAGTCAGAACTGTGGCTCTTGCTTCCTCTACACTGGCGGAACACTAGTCTCCTGCGACCTTTGTCCCTCCGTTGAGTAGCTGAAGTTAGACAAAACGTGAGCTTTCAGAACTTTTAAATGAAATGGAATTCTCTCGCTCCTTCAGATGGAAGCTTGTCTGGAACTCCCGCATGAAAGCAGAGAAAGTTCTCTTTGCAGAGGGGACAGCCTCCTGCCCCAATCCTATATCCCCAGCTTTCTCTGAGGGCCCACAAGGGAGGGAGGGCCACAGGGTCTGGACTTCTTGCTATGATGTCTGCAACTGACAAGACCACAGCCTAACCTCTGGGACGATCAGTTTGCAAGTTTATTTTTCCTTCCAACTTTAAATGTATTAGATGGAAATGTACTCTCCATCCCAGGGAAAAATACCAGCATGTCTGTAAGGTACCAGCTCACTGTCCATTGATGTGGTAACTTTAATTCACAAAACGGTCTCAGTTTAGTTTTGTTCACTTTAAGAAATTCATGGTAGATCTATACCTCTTTTCTCACCTGGCACTCCTGACCTGGGGGTGGAGAAGTATGAGAAGGAATGGGAACGATGGAGCTGGCCAGGATCCTGGGCTGGCCTGTGTTCTTCAGGACGGTCTATACTGAAATCTGTTTGCTTTGTGAGGTATTTTCTTGATTTCCCTCAAGATTCTTCCTGTTGGGAGCTTTCTCCAGATCTCACATCTCAGAGGAAATGACTGCCTCCTGGTGGTTGCTTGTGACCCCTCCCTGCACTCCCCAGGCTCAAGGCCAGCATCCTGCTCCCTGGCTTTCTGTGTCCCCCAGGATACCCCATCGCTCAGGGCCTGTAGTAGTTCTTGTTGGCTTTGGGAGGTTCCTGTTTTCCACTGTCCTCAAATGTAGCCCCTTTGCCTCTGAGGTCTGAGGTGTGAGTCAGGCAGTGACCTCCATGTCTCAGTTAAAGGAAGTGTATAAAGCTGACTCGGGTAGGGGAATGATGGTTCTGCACAGAACCTGGGACAAAGGAAGAAGAGATGACACAAGGCACCGCCATTTGGCTCACTGAAACACTTGCCTCAGAAAAGCAAAGAGCACCAGCACGGCAACCCTGTTCTTAGGATGCTCTTGAAGGAAGCAGCAGCCAGCTGTTCACCAGCCTTGAGCTACTTTTCCAAATGTCCTTGTACCACTGGAAGAGGCCAGCCCAGAAGCAAGCAATCTGTGAATCCTGCAAGCCAGCCACTGAACAGTGGCTTCAGTTGTCAGTCAGCCTCAGATGCTGGAGAGGACGAACCACTGAAACTGCTCCTGTTGCAACTGGCTATTGTTTTCATCTTCTAAGTCACAGACCTTAAGGCTAAACCTAAAGTTAGTCAGGAGCCCTCCTCCACAGGGATGGGGAGCAGATGTTAGGGATGCCACAGCCGATTAATCCTTAAGCTTTCCCATCACAGGGAGGGATGCAGTGGAGGGGAAAAGTGCTAGAAATTGCTTTTAAAAATGAGCAGGCCAGCGAAATGCATCCCTCTGTGCCTCCTCAGGCACTCTCTGTGAGGGTGGCACACCCCACCGCCAAGCCATTGGTGTGGCTTTTATCCGTGGCTCTGGGAATGGGGAGTTTAATGGGTTTTGACTCAGGGGAGAAAGGGCTATGGGAGATGGTGAGTAGCCTCTGTGGAGAGCTGTCAGAAGCAAGGATGGAAGGAAAAGAGAACAAGAGGCTCCGGAGTTCACAGAGCATAGAATGTCCAAGTTGGTGTGGGTCCATGTAGGAAAATGACTGCCTCCCAGGCATGTCCAGCCTTTTGACATTGCAACCCAGCATTGCTATTTTCAAAGTTAAACCTCAAGAACCATGCAGTCAAGTTGCACACACACACACACACACACACACACACACACACCCTTATAATATTTTATGTGAATTTATGATTTCGTGTTGGGCATATTCATAGCTATCCTTGACTGCATGTGTCCTGCAGTCTGCATGTTGAATCTGCCTGTTTAGTTCTAGTTGCTCTGAACCCCCCAGGGTCCCTCATATCCTGTAGTATACTCTCTGTGCTTGTGAAACTTGTGTTTCCTATACTCTAATCAGCTAAAGAAGGTCGCCCTGGGACCAGTGAGATGGACCACTAGGTAAAGGTGCTTGCTGCCAAGTCTGGAAACCTGAGCTTGACCTCTGGGACCCCTAGGATGGAAGGAGAAAACCGATTTCCAAAAGTCGTCCCGTGGCTTCCTGTGAATGGTGCACTACATCCCTGTGTGTACATAGGACGAACAAATAAATGATGTCAAAAGAGAAATCTATTAAAAATATTCTAAAATGAAAATTAATAGTAACAATAATAAGAGCCAACATAGGACCTGGACAGATGGCTCAGTGGTTTGAGCACTGGCTGCTCTACCAGAGGGCCCAGGTTTAATTCCCAGCAGCCACGTGGTGGATTGTAACTACCTGTAACTCCAGTTCCAGAGGACCTGACTTCCTCTTGTTGTTTCTACAGACACCATACACACTTGGAACACAGCTATACATGCAGGCAAGAAGCCTGTACACACAAAATAAGTAATAAAAATAAAATTAAAAAAAGCCTAGTAACCAATGCATTCTGGAAAGTTACTCTAAATGCCTTACTTATTAGCTCATAATCTTAATACTCCCAACCCTGTAAGCTTGGGTGCATAATTACTCCACTCCTGTGACACTAAAGTAGAGGCATGGAGAGGGGAAGAGAATGTTCCAGGTGACAGGGATGGGTGAGGTGGTAGCCTGTCTAGGGATTAAAAGCACTAATTTTTAATTCAGATCATGAGCTGTTAGTGTTTGATCCTGGACAAGCCTGTTACTGCAGTAGGTTTAGCTATTCATCTTAAAGATCTATTTATTTTTAGTTTAAGTGTGTGACTGTTTTGCCTGAATGTCTGTGTGTGCCTGGAGGCCAGAAGAGGGCATCAGATCCCCTGGAACTGGAGTTACAGATGTTTTTGAGACACCACATGGGTGCTGTGCACCAAGCCCTGGTCCTCTGCAAGAACAATGGATGCTCTTAATCACCGCATCTTTTCTCCAGCCCCCAGTGTTCATCTCAAAACTGGAGACAGCAGCATTCTTATTTCTCAGCACCATAGTGAGAACTGAACTTTACCGTGAATTTATGTTGCTGGTTGAGCTTAGTAAATGGCCCTACTACCACTAGCATGCCCTAGAATCTGCTGCATCTCTTTGTCCCACCTATCTGCAACACCTTCCCCCACAATTACCACAGCATCAACCTATGTGTTAGTTATTTTGCTCACTCCTGTGTCCAAATGACTGATAAGAATTCATGTAAGGAGCCAGGTTGTGGTGGCTCACACCTTTAATACCAGCACTTGAAAGACAAGGGCAGGTGGATCTCTGTCAGTTCGAGGCCAGCCTGATCTACAAGAGCTAGTTCCAGGACAGGCCCCAAAGCTGCTGAGAAACCCTGTCTCGAAAAAAAAAAAAAGAAGAAGAATTTAAGGGAGGAAGGAGGGAAGGAGGATGAGGTTGTTCTGGCCTGTGGTTCTGAGGGGATAGAATCCATCATGCTGGGGAAGGCATGGCAGCAGGAACAAGCTGTCACATTGCAAGTGACTTTAGGAAGCACACACAGAGAGAGAGAGGAATGCTAGCGCTCAGTTGACAATATTAACCATCACAACCTAGAAGGTGTGCATGTGTGTGAGTATGTGCATGCGTGTGTGCGTGCATGTATATATGTATCCATGTGTATGTGCACGTGTGTGTGCATGTGTGTGTGTGCATGCATGCGTGAGTATGCATGTGCGTGCGTGTGTGCGTGCGTGCGTGCGTGTGTGTGTGTGTGTATTGCCACCTGGTCACCCGAGGAAGAAGAAAGATGAACAGTCACTCAGACTTAGTCTAGTGATCTGGGGCTATATGGCAAGTTCAAAGCCAAGCTGGCCTACATGAGACCCTGTCTCCAAACAACAGCAACGACAAAAATTAAGTCAGTCTAGCACCGGCTGCAACATCACCGAGGCAGCAGCTGCCTGCCACTTTTTGTTTGTTGATTTATTTTGATCTGACATAGCAGGGCAGATGGCTGGGAGAGGGGGGTGATAAGAGGCAATAACTGGTGGCATGTGAAGACTGCACCTGTGGAATTAATCAGCCATGCGTGGTGGGTTGCCATGCCATGGAGGGATGGCTGTGTGGCATATAGCGCAAAGGGACCACAGCCTGCTTCTGCTCTGGCTTTCCTCAGTCTCCTAAATGCATCCTTGCGGTCCTAGACCAGCCATAGCCTCANATAGCCTCAGGCATTCTGGGTACTGCGGGTGATGAGAGGGCTTGCCTCTGGCTCTTCTGTCTCCCTCAGAAACCACAAACATTTTAGCCCAGAGGCACAGAGATCAGAACTGGCTTTGTAAGCTGCCTCAGCTCTTTCTCCTCTCTGTGACCAACTCCTCACAAAAGCAATGCAAGGGACAAGAGGTTTCATTAGCTCACATTCAGAGAGAACTGTTGCGTGGAGAGCGGGCCCTTTTGTTCCATCCCGGCCACCCAGCTAGCTTACACCCAAAATAATCACACAGAAACTATTCATTTAAACACTGCCTGGCCCATTAGCGCTAACTTCTTACTGGCTAATTCTTATATCTTAATTTAACCCATTTCTATTAATCTGTATATCGCCACGTGACTGTGGCTTACCTGCAAGATTCTAACCAGTGTCTGTCTCAGGCAGGAGATCCATGGTGTCTCTCACTCTGCCCTTCTTCCCAGCATTCAATTCTGTCTACTCCACCTACCTAAGTTCTGCCCTATCAGGCCCAAAGCAGTTTCT
>LOEQ01002186.1:314711-326361 GCA_001685075.1 Bramus lutescens | reverse complement strand
CGCGTGGTGTGGCCTCTCCGGGTGGTAGAATCTGCACTTGACCCCGTAAGTGCATTTCCTGCCTAGATGGGGTGCAGGGTGGAGAGGGTGCGGGATGAGACCTGGGATGAGCAGAGGCTTCCAATACCCGGCCTGATACCCTTCCCCGGGCTGCTGACTCCACTGCCTTCAGCCCCGTGAAAAGATCACAGATCTGGAAGGTGGCAAGGGTTTCTAGGATGGATGGGAGAGCGTGCTCAGAGCTCCAGAACCCCCAAGGCCAGCAGAGTAAGTCTCCACCCAAGCACTTCCTTTAAGCAGAGTATGAAGCCACTCCGCCCCAGGGACCCTATGGAAAAGGCTGACCTTTGGGATGGAGCCCGCAGTAGAGGTGCTGATGGTACAAGCTCATGCCTCCAGCAATGCCTGTTTTCACTAATGGCCACATCCAACCCCGCACTAACCATTGCCTTCTCTCTACACCTGTTCTAACCGGGGTGGACAAACGACCAAATGATTGACCGTTTAAAACCCAACACTTCACAGAGTGAACCTAGACAAGCTGGGCCAGCTTGGAAAGGATAGTTACGTTAATTCTAACAAGAAGTGATTTCAAAGGTCACCCGCATCTTAATGAACTTCTTTAAGCACAAAAGCCAGGAGCATTAAAATAACTTTAACAAAGCAAGTTAATGAAAGAGCTAGGTAGACAGCTAGGATGAAACCCTTAACTCTGGATAGATAGCATGGACCAAGTTTGTGAGGCTGGAGGTGGAGGGGGCAGGATGAAAACATAATGTGCCAGGATGCTGAGAACAAGAGCTGGGGGATGCACGGTCTGCCCCTCCCCCCGCAAGTGTGGCTCTACATCCAGCCTTCATGGGTATCAATTCATCCTTAGAGCTGGTGGTAAGCTACAGTCCAGAAATGCTAGGCTTCTCATCAGGGGTGGGTAACTGGTTGAGGGCAGAGCGTGCTTGAGCAGGAACCCAAGTTGCTGTCCTCTGGGCTACTGCTTCCCACTGTACCCCTATGCAACCTGTACCAATTCCAAGACAAACACAACAGCGCCTGGCTGCTACCCACCATAGGGACAGTGCTGCCAGGATGGCTCTGGGGGCCTTGGCTTCTTGCTTAGGAAATTGCTCAGGGTTGGTCCACGGCGGCCCAGGGGGTCATCAGGAGGCATGAACCTGAAAAATAACCATAGAGCGGTCACTTCAAGAGCAAATGGGACTTACTTACCACTGGAACCTATGTGGAGGCTCAGGAGAGGAGGCCTTAGCCATCCAGAGAATACCAGATGGCATGGACCATGTATGGACTCAAGAAAATTCACGTACCACACCACAACCCTCCCTTCACACCAGCCCTCCCAGTGTGGTACTGGCTAGCAGGTTCAGAATCACCTCAGAGCTTGTTACATAAATGCAGTCTGAAGCTTTGCACTGTCCCCGTTAGGGAGAATTGGATATGTGTGTGTGTGTGTGTGTGTGTGTGTGTGTGTTTCTGGTGCTGTTTTTAGGAATTTAAATATTAACAACTTCCTAGGTGTTCTGCTGGGACTTCCTACCCCTTCAGCCTCACAAAAGCCTAACAAAGTTCATGCATTAACACACGGCTCCCAGGAGGCTTGGGAACTGTAAACACCTTGGAGGCTTAGGTCTTGTGATGTTCATCTGAACTGTCAGTTTGATGAGAATAACCCAGGGGACAGCCCCTGGGCATGCCTGTGAGAAGGTATCTCTATCAGGCTAAATGAGGTGGGAAGATGTACCCCCTTGTGGGCAGCGCCATTCCCTAAGCTGGGATCCTCAACTGTATAAAGAGAGGACAAGGTGGATTGAGCCTTCGCACTCACCGCTCTGCTTCTTGACTGCAGAAGCAATTTGACTAGCTGCCTCAGGTTCCTGCAGCTGTGACTTGCTCACTATGAAGGGTTGTAACCCAGAACCAGGAATCAAAATATGCCCATAAGTTGTTTTTATCAGGGTATTTTATGAAAGCAACAGACCAAGAAACCAAGAAACCCCTTCCACCCACTCGCCTTACACCATGCCTCTCAACTCTGGCATGTGCAAATGAAGGGTCAATATTGACTGTCTAAAACACCAGCAGGTAAGCCTAATGAGGCACAGACCCCTGCACACAGCACCTCTGCCAGGCTCAGCCCCGCCCTTTGCAAGCTCTGGGTATGAAGGAACCTCTGGGCTTGGCCTCAGCTTCTGGGATTGCCCTGCCTCTGCATACATGGTCCTCTGATGCCCTTCTGGCTCCTGCCTGCTCCTTCTCTCTGACAAAGCCTCATCACAGAAGGGGATAGGTGTTCCAGATGTTCGGGGCAGAAAACAAAATGCGGCAAAAGCTGGGCATTAGTCACTTATACCTGTAACACCACTCTCGAGGAAGCTGAAACATGAGGATTGCAAGTTCGGGCCAGCCTGAGTAACTTAGGGAGACCCTAACTCAATAAAATTTACAAAAGGGTTCCCAATGTGCCTTTGATAGGGTACTTGCCAAGTATATGCACAAAGTCTTGAGTCCAGCACCACAAAAACAAAATGCTTCTGAAAATAAAGAAAGAAAGAAAGTACAAAACCCCTCCCATTTACTAAGATCCTGTGTTTCCTATCAATCCTTTTGTTCCCAGGAGCCCCTTTCAATCCATACAAAAGTTCTAGGGGAGGATTAAAAAGGGAGAAGGGTTGTCTTTGCCATTGCTATCGCCCACGAGTTGAGCGAGTCCCACCCTGCAGAGAGCTGAGGGATCCCTGACCCAGTGCGGACTCCAGGGCTCAGCTCCAGCCACGCAGCTGGCTTCTTCTCGGAGTTAGGATCTGGCCAAGAATCTGAGGAGCTGCCCACTGCAGTTATTAAAAGTTCTCAAAGGCGTCACCCACCACCTCTCGGGAGCAAGAGCTGTGCCAACAGGGTCCTGTGGACATGCCCAGGGCACTGAGGCAGATGCCCTCAGTCACAGGCAGTCAGGCCCTGACTTCTGACCCTCCACCCCCTTAGCAGAGGGCCAGGCATTAGAAGGACTTGGCCAGGGCCTCTGGTTGTCACCAGGCCAGAGGCAGCCATGACCTGTCAACCCACAACGAGGATTTCTAGCTTGACAGATTCATCTAGAGCAAAGCTGAACAGAGGAAACCCATGAGATGGGAAAGACCATGGGGAAGCATGAAGCTGAAGCATCTGTCCTGGGTTCAGAAGGGCATCTCTTCTTGAGTTCAGGAACAGGTGACAGTGTGGAGTGGGGTCATGTTCAGACCCGTCCCCAGGAATAACTGCAACTCCTTATAGGATACAGTTTTCCGTAATCATCGCACCACTTCAGCAGGGCCTCTGAGGAAACCACTGCGCATGGTCCAAAGCCTCAGCTCTTTCCCTGCACTGCACCACCTCTCGGCCTTTGGTGTCAGGCTCTGTTCTCTCCTGGGCTAGTGGACCCGGCGTGCCTCTTCTCTCCTCTCATCTGCTCTTCGCCTGGCCCATAGTCATGCGTTCATTCCTTCATGGACTCCTCCACTCCTGTGTCAGTAGAAAGGGTGTGTCTCCCATGTGCTAAGTGTGCTGGGAACATGGCGACTCGGTGGGCAATCTGGGTCATTATGGAGTCAGAGACTGTCTCAAACCATGTGCCAGAAGGCCAAGTCAGAGGTCCCCCAGCAAGAGTTGATGGACTGTCGCCTAGGAGGGCTGGGGTTGTAGCCCAGATGGTAGAATCTATGTGTAAGATACATAAAGCCCTGCATTGGTTCAATCCTCAGCATGGTATAAACTAGGCATGGTGCCCACAACTGTAATTGTGATACTCGGAAGATGGAGGCAGGAGGACCAGAAGCTCAAGGTGATCCTTCACTGCTTGAGGTTGAAGCCAGCCTGGAATGCACAAGAGTGTCTCCATCAGTATTCTTTAAAGATTTGTTTGTATTATTTTTAATCATGTGTAGGTATATATGTCTGCATGTAAGTCTATATATGCAAGTGTAGGTGCGTTTGGAAGCCAGGGGTATTGGGTTCCCTGGAGCCCGAGTTACAGATGGTTGTGAGCTGGCTGAGATGGGTACTAAGAACCGAACTCTGGTCCCCTGGAAAAGCAGCAAGTATTCTTAACCCCCTGAGTCATCTTCCCAGCCCCAGCCAACGTTTTTAAAAAGACAAAAACTTGAAAGAAAATACAAAAAAAAGTTGAAATCCCCCTTCCATGAGGGCTTTTTTCTAATTCCAATTTCTATATTTATTTTTATTTTATGTATATGGGTGTTTTGTCTCTCTATCTCTATCTATCTCTCTGTGTGGGATTGTGTGTGTGTGTGTGTGTGTGTGTGTGTGTGTGTGTGTGTGCACGTGCCACATGTATGCCTGGTACCTATGGGATCCAAAAATGGGCATCAGATCCCCTAGAACTGCAGTTATGGTGTCTGTGAGCCACCATATCAGTGCTGGGACTCAAACCTGGGTTCTCTGCAAGAGCAACAGTGCTCCAGCCTCGCCTTTCATGATGACTATCTTACGGATTTTACTTGGACAGAAAATGGAGTTTGTGATGTGCTGAACACACTGGCCCACCTGCTGGACAGCCTCACAGGGAGTCGTTTCAATGGGCTGTGAAAACCAAAAGGTCATGGGGCAGAACTGCTTTCAGGGAAACCAGTCACAAAAGAGAGGGGATATGAAGGACAGAGATGGCCCCTGGCCTGAAGGGGCCTGGTTCCGGCAAGCAGGCTTCCATCCCTCACCTGTCGTTCACAAAGGAGAACATGAGCAGTCGCTGCTCGATGAACCATTTCCACTCTGGGTTTTCACTCTGCAGGTCCCGGTAGTTGTCATTGGAGACAATGATGCCATCCTTCTCGTAGGCCACCTTCACAATGTAGCGGTCATCGTAGCAAACGACTCGCTTGCCGCTGACCTTGCGGGACGGGGTGTACACCAACACAGCTTGCCGCTCCAGCTCTTCCAGCACGTGCTGCTCTGAGGCCACAGGTGGAGACTTGACTCAGGGCTCTATAGAAGGGCGCGCCTCCCAACCCAGGAACTCCCCAAACCATCTGCCTCCCTACCGGCTGCAGACAGTCAGACCTGGGCAGGTTTGAAGGGACTATTACCATCTAGATAGTTTCTTCCTATAAAGTCTAGACTGGTCTCAACTTCACAATCCTCCCCATTCTGCCTCCTGAGTGTTGGGATCATCGCCTGCACCACCAAGGCTCTTTAATGCCTATAATCCCGGCATTGGGAAGTAGAAGCAGAAGGACAGGAGTGAGGGGTTACATGAACCTCTGCCTCAAACAACACAGTTCAGCAAAAGGGCATAGTACACCTAAGCTACTTGTGATAAACAGCACAGCGAACTCAGTGAACTTCGAGAATGAGGTGCGCCATGCCTGGAAAGTCCCTGCTGCCCATCCCAGTCCAAAAGCCTCACTTCCCCTTAAGATAATGTGTCATAAAACAGTGTTGACAAGTCTCCCTTGCTTTTCTTTTCACAGGTACACAGACGAGGATCATTTTCAGGGTGGCTCTGCCTCGGACTTTACCCAACGAATTGTCCCTACCCACAGTCATTTACCGGTTTCTTTGCCCAGTTACCGTATGGTGACATGGCCTGGCTGTGCACACGTTGGCTACTGTCACCAAGTGAGTCTCTGGCATGTGCATCCGGGAAACCTCTCTAGAATATTTTTTGGGCTTTCCAGGTATAACACGGTCCCTTATAGGGGTTTATTTTGCATTTATCTCTGGTCATTAATGGAATTGAGCCTCTTTGCCTATTTTTACTGCCCATTTACAGTTTTCTTCTATAAATGGCTTATTTGTGGTACTGGAGAAATGGCTCAGAGGTTAAGAGCCCTGGCTGCTCTTCCAGAGGACCCTCGTTCAATTCCCAGCACCTGCATGGCAGCTCATAGCTGTCTTTAGCACCAGATCCAGAGGATCTGATGCACTCACACAGATATACATATATGCATACTTTAAAACAAATATTTTAAAAAGACTTATATATGAAATAGCTCATCTTTCTGTAGGATCTTGTCCTTGCTTCATTAATTTGGAGATGAACCCCTTCAGCAGTAAAATGTAAGATATAGAGCTGAGGATGTGACCGGTTTGGCCAAGTGTCTCCCTGTGATGCAAGAAGCCTGGGGTTCAACCCCATCAACGCATAAAATAGGCCTTCAATGCCTGCCCTTAGCCCTGGAAGGAGAAGCAGGCAGGTCAGATGTTTAAGAAGGTAGATGCTGCTACAGTCCAGACTCTTCCCTCTTGTTCTCTCAGTTCTGTTTCTGTTTGCTTGCTTGCTTGGTTAGTTGGTTTGGGGGATTTTGTAGTTGTTTTGTGGCACTGCTATCTGCTTCTGAGGCAAAGCTCCCAACGTGTCCAATTTTATTCATTACTCTGCACAGGACTGACTGCCCCTTTGCGGTTTATTTAAAATCCCAAGCCAAGTATGTTGGCACACACAGCACTTAGGAGACTGAGGCAGGAGAATCACCATGGTTTTAGGCTATAAAATGAGTTCCTGGCCAGCTAGGACCATATAGCAGGACTCTGTCACAAATAGATAAATATATAGAGGTCAGAGGACAACTCTTGACAGAAATCAGAGAAAACCGTACTGACTCTACAGTGTGGAGGGAGCTGCAGCGCAGCAAATGCCTGGAAGGCCAAGCAGAGGTGGGAACAGCTTTCCCTGGAGGCAGCAAAATGTTCCAGGCAGAGGCAAAGAGCTATTGTTGGGCCTGGGCCTCTTCTCATCCCCTATCACCGTCTCTGAGAAAAAGAGGAAGGCATGGCTGGCCAGGAAAACGGCCTCAATTGTGCTGTTCTCTGGGAAGAAAGCCCTCGTTGTCCTCCCATTGGAGTGTGTGGGCCCAGGGGCCTTGCTTCCTGTCTGCTTCAAAAAGGAGGTGTGGGAAGGAAAATTGTGAATGAATGCCCAAGGTCATCCCAGCTCCTGAGAAAAACCCTCATTCTAGGAGAGAAACCCACGACACTTAAATAGGCGGTTGTCTGAACAGACTGACTCTGGTGAGAGGCTCAGTGGATAAAGACGCTTGCAGCTAAGCCTGGCAATTCATGTAGCATGAGTGCATGCATGTGTACACACACATACACACACACAAATATACAACTAAAATAAATAAATGTGCCTTTTAATCAGGCTTCCCAATGAACAAAAAGGATTGATAAACAAATCAACAGACTTTAGGGAAGAAAACCTAAGAGCAAGAGAGACTAAAATGAGCAAAGAGAACTAATCTCAGAAAAAAAATACAACTAAGGGAAAACAAATAGAAATCAAGAGAACGTTTTAAAAGGTCTACATTAGCATAGAAATATCCAAGAGGATATGGCATCCATAAAAATAGCAGCTTACTTAAAAAAAAAACAAATAAATAAAACGAGTAGAGGACAAGAAGCAACTGGTAGCCATGGCATTTAAAACAAACTAAAGGGCTGGAGAGGTGGCTCCGTGGGCGGAGTGCTTGTCTAGCGTGCATGAAGCCTGGGCTTAAGCAGCAACACCACTAAACCAAGCCTGATGGTGCACATCTGTAATCCCAGCACTGTGGAGGCTGATGTCGAAGTTCAAGGTCACTCTCAGCTACACTGGCATTTAAGGCCAGCCTGGGCTATGTGAGATGTGACTGTCTCTGTCTCTGTCTCTGTCTGTCTGAGAGACAGACAGACAGACACAGAGACAGACACAGAGGAGTGGGGACCCATACCTTAGGTTAAAATCAGAAAAGTCAAGCAACTCTTTCAAATGACCCAAGGGGTAACCACCACTCCTGCTGTTGACTTAGCTGGATTGATGCCAGGAAAGGTTTAGCACCCACCTCTGGTGTAACCTCTGGTGTAACCTCTGGTGTAACCTCTGGTGTAAGGAAGCAGACTGGAAAACAAGCAAGTGCTGGGGACATAGCTCTGTAGTGGAGCACTGGCCTAACGTGCAGGCTCTGTGTTCAAGGCCCTGGGCCGCAAAACAACAACTGTTTCTATCCATCACAGTGTCTGACTAGTTGTAGCTTAGAATATCAACTATATTAAGAATGAAAATGGGGCTGGAGCCCTTTCACCCGGGTCTCTCCAGGGTCACTCTCAGGAGTCCGTCCCCCCCCCAGATCTCCATTCCCTAGACACTCAATCTCCTGGTGCAGACCCAGGGTTCCCTCAGGTCTTTCTTACTGACCCTCTCAGCCTTCCCTTCCAGCTCCTCTCCACTCCTTTGTGTCAGTGACCAACACACAGAAACATTTTGTACCAGGGACCCTCAGGAGTACACGGGGCTGGAATGCAGGTGGTCAGTTTTTGCTGTCCTTCCTGTCCTCCATTATTCAGAGGAAACCTGTCTAAAAAAGAAAGAAAGAAAAAAGGAAGGAAGGAAGGAAAAAACAAACAAAAAACCTGGAGATACCACATATTAGTAACTTGGTGGCACACCTGAAAGCTCTAGAACAACCAGAAAAAAAAATAATACACAAAAAGAGTAAATGCAAGAAATAAACTTGGGATTGAAATCAGTGAAGTAGAAACAAACCACAAAAATACAAAGAATCAATGAAATGGAGAGTTGATTCTTTGAGAAAATCAACCATATTGACAAACTCTGAGTCAAACTTACTAAAAGATACAGAGAGAAGATGCAAATTAGTAAAAGTAGAGATGAAAGTGGAGACGTTGCACAGACACAAAAGAAATTCAGAGAACCATAAGGATTCTCCACCAGACTGGAAAACCAGAGAGAAATGGATGAATTTCTTGGTATACATTGCCTATCAAAGGTAAATCAAGATCCAGCATGCAATTTAAACACACCCACTAGTCAAGTGAAATAGAAACGGTATTTTAAAGTCTCCCAACTTTAAAAAGCCCAGGGCCAGATGACACAGCACAAAATTATTTCAGGCCTTCAAAGAATAATTAACACTAATACTCCTCAGATTATTCTGTAAAATAGAAACAGAATGATCATTGCCTAATTGTTTCTATGAAACAAACTCAAGGCGTTTTCACTGAAATCAGGAATAAGACAAGGGTGTCCACTTTCTCCATACCTCTTCAGTATAGTATCTGAAGTCCTAGCTAGAGTAGTAAGAGATGGAAGGAGATCAATGGGATACACATAGGAAAGAAAGAAATTAAAGTATCTTTATTTGCAGATGACATGATTTTCTACAAAAATGACAAATTAGCAAAAGAAATCATTAGTCTTCCTGTATATAAATGACAGACAGATAAAGAAATCAGGGAAACAATAGCCTTTCATAACAGCTTCAAAAATAATCTTGGGGTAACTAACAAAACAAGTAAAAAAAATGTATAATAAAAAACTTTAAGACGTTTAAAAAAGAAATTAAAGAGAACATAGAAAGATCTCATGTTTATGGATCAGTAAGATTAATATTGTAAAAAAAAAGATCATCAAAACCTCAAGACAATTCTTCACAGAAATTAAAAGAATAATTTTGGAAACACAAAAAACCCATGGGTAGCTTAAACAACCCTGAATAATAAAAAAAAAAAAACCTGCTAGAGAGACAACACTATCCCCAATCTCAAATTGTACTACAGAGCCATAGTAATAAAACAAGAGCAACAAAAACCGTGATGTTGTCATGAAAAGAGACACATTGATCCATGGAACAGCATTAAAGAGGCAGGTAAATCCGCACACCTGTGTGTGTGTTTTGACAAAGAAGGCAGGCATACCCACTGGATGAAACCTATGGTGCTGGTCAAACTGGACGGCTGCGTGTACAAGAATCCAAACAGATCCATACTTATTACTTTGCATAAAATTCAACTCCAAATGGATCAAGGACTTCAATATAAGGCCAGATATTCCGAATCTTATAGAAGAAAAAGTGGGGAATAACCTTGAATTCATTGGCATAGGAAAAGACTTTCTGAAGAGACTACCATTAGCACAAGCACTAAGATCAACAATTAATAAATGGGACCTCATGAAACTGAGAATCTTTTGCACAGTAAAGGACACCATCATTAGAACAAGGTTGCAGCCCATGGCATAGAAAAAGATCTTTACTAAATACACATTCAGTAGAGGGTTAGTATCTAAAATATATAAAGAACTAAGAAAAAAACTGAACATCAAGAAAACAACCCAATTTAAAAATGAGGTACAGAACATCTTCCCAGAAGATGAAACTCAAATGGCTGAGAAACACTTGAAATGTTAAACTTTCTCAGTCAACAGGGAAATGAAAATCGAAACCACTTTCGTATTTGATCTTACACTCTCAAGAATGGCCAACATCAACAAAATAAATGACAGCTCATGCTGGTAAGGATGTGGGGTAAAGAGAATACTCATCCAATTGCTGGTAGGAGTGTTAATTTGTACAGTGTTACATTTGTGTTAATTTGTATGAAAATCTGTGTGGTAGTTCTTCAGGAAGATGGGAATAGATAAACCTCAAGATCCAGGCATACCACTTTCGGGCGTATACCCAAAGGACTCTACATCCTACTATAGAGACATGTGCTCAACCGTGTTTGTTGATGCTCTATTCATAATAGCCAGAAATTGAAAACAGTCTGTATGACCATCAGCTGATGCAGTGGTTCTCAGCCTTCCTAATACTACAACCTCCAACCATAAAATTATTTTGTTGCTACTTCATAGCTGCAATTTTGCTACTGATATGAATTGTGTTGTAAATATCTGATATACAGGATATCTGATATGTGGTCCCTGTGAAAGGGTTGCCCGATTCCCCCAACCTCAGAAAGGGTAGCAACCCACAGGTTGAAAACCACTGAACTGATGAACAGATAAAGAAAACGTGGTACATTTACTCAATAAAATATTAATCATCTGTTAAGAAAAATAAAATTATAAAATCTGCAGGTAAATGGGTAGAGCTAGAAAAAAAAATCATCCTATGTGAGGTAACCCAGACCCAGAAAGACAAATGGTCTGTGTTTTCTCTTATATGTGGATGTTAGATTTTAAGCTTTCAATATGCATGTTAGGATCTGAATAATCAGTACCCAGTAAGGGACTAGCAAGGAGAAGAGGACTGGCCAAGGAAGAGGAAGTAGGATATATTTTTATGAAGAGACAAAGGGGAAACTAGGAGGATTAAATATATGGGGGATGAGAGAGAAGGATAAAGGAAGAATATGGAGAGGAGCAGCTAAGACGAAAGGTCATTTGAAAAACCATGGGAAAACATACTGCTGAGAAGCTTCCTAAAATATACACGTAAATAAAAGAAATCTAAATGGAGTCACCAAATAATAGCAGTGCCCCAAGTAGAAATCTTAAGCCACCAAGTAAAACCCCCAGTGCCAGGAGTTTTTATTTTGTTTTTATTTTGTTGAGTCATTGGCCAAAGGGCCCCCTTGGAAACCCCCAAACACCGGAGGCTATTGGTTACTCTGCAAAAATTGATGGTTACGCTCTCCTGCTGGAGACGCTACTTATTTACGTCATCAAACTTGAGAAATGGAGCTGATGTCTAACTGGAAGCTTCTCCTCTACTGACTAGCATTCATGATACTGGAAGGTATTCTTTTGTTTTGTTATTTTGTTGTTTTGTTTTGTTTTGTTTTGTTTTGAGACAGGGTTTCTTTGTGTAGTCCTGGCTGTCCTGGAACTCACTCTGTAGACCAGGCTGGCCTCAAACTCACA
>LOEQ01002186.1:285242-305355 GCA_001685075.1 Bramus lutescens | reverse complement strand
GCAGAGCTGCGGGGAGGAGAAGGAGGTGATGCAGAGATGCAGGGATGGGAAGGAGGTGATGCAGAGCTGCAGGGAGGGGAAGGAGGTGATGGGTGGTTTTGGAAAGAGCACAAAGCCCAGAGCTGGTGTTTTCTTGTTCTGTGACCTAGGTTAGTCACTGAGTCTCAGCCTCCAAAGAAGAGCCGTCACCTTATGAGGCAAATGCCCTCATCTCTTTCTAGAATTTGTAAAATAAGTGCTTTGAATCTTAGCATGTTAGAGACTTTTTTTTAAAAATATCTTCTGAAGTTACTTAGCCAAACTTCTTAATTGAATAAATTAATCTCAGTTGGGTTCATTTAAAGGCTGGACAAGCACTTAGCTTGTGTGGCCATTACAGTTCATTCAGATAAATGAAAAGAAAATGACTTTTAACGCTCAGGTCCTCTGTGCTATTAGCCACCTTCCAAGGATTCAACAGCCACATGTAGCAAGTAACCTCCACAGTAGTAAAGCAACCCCAGAACTTTCCACCCTCTCAACTGCCTTGGACAAGCGGTCAGAACTTGGGCTTGGGCTTTCAGGCAAAGATACATGGGGTCCTCTGCCGCTGACTTTCTGTTTTCCTGTGTGGACATAAGACCTGCAGAAAGACTGTGGAGTACATGTGAGATCTGGCTTCCCGGGACCTGCAGAGACTGGAGTACATGTGAGATCTGACTCCCGGGACCTGCAGGGAGACTGGAGTACATGTGAGATCTGGCTTCCCTGGACCTGCAGGGAGACTAGAGTACATGTGAGATCTGGCTTCCTGGGACCTGCAGGGAGACTGGAGTACATGTGAGATCTGGCTCCCGGGACCTGGTATGGTGCTCATCTACTTTACAACTTAGGATTTTCATTTATTTGACTCGCTCCTTAAAGAATGACAAAATTGAGTTACCAGTCCCGCCTAGAACCCATGGGACTCTTGGTGCCACTCAAATGAGGAGGCTGTAGGCTTTTCGAGCTGGTTATGGGGTAGTTCTGCACGTTCAGCTCCCTTCTGTGTGAATGAGTCATGATCAGAATATGTTTTCTAAATCTCAAAGCCCAGTGTGTCCTGAGCAAATGCGTCCTTGCTCATAAAAGGCCTTCAATTCAGGACCCAGTCCAGCCCATCTGGGTTCAACCATCACCAAAGGCTTTGGCCTAAACAGCCTGAAGGACTCAGGAGAGAAAGCCACAGAAACTTCTATACAAAGTGGCACAGTTGGGGACATAGCCCTGGAAGCTGGGTCTAACTTGAGCCAAGCGCTGACCTCAGAACCATCAGGTCCCTTCCTCAGCAGCTGGAAGGTTCAGCTACAAGGACAGATGGCCCTACTCAGACTTTCTGTATGGATTCGGGGTGGGTGGCTTGGTGCATTATCTGTAACGTCTCATCGTATGTCAGTGATCCCTAGTTATTTATTAAAATCTATACACCTTCTCAGTAGAGGCAGTGCTATGTGCACAAATACACCATACTGCAAATCATCTCAAGCCTTGATGGCTTTGACAGTAAATAGGCCAGACCCAGTCACACAGGACACAGAAAAGAGGTTCTCCCTTAAGGCTTCCAAAGAGGAACTCAGCTCTGCGCACACCTGAGTTTTAACCCAGAAGCTCCATTCAGACGTCTGTCCTCCAGAAACAGAAGCGCATGAAAACATATTGTTTTAAAGTCAACAAATGACAACAGGTATTGGCCTCTGGAGAACTTTCCAATGATTGGGCGGTTGGGGGTGAGGGAGGTTCCAGCAGACCTGAGCATGGCAAACATGGCAAACAGGTTTTGCCCTTTTACCCCTTGCTAAAAATGTACATCCCAAAAGCTAGCCCCCAAGGTCTATCTATTCCCTTATTTGGCCACTGACATTCCAGAGATAATACATCAAAGTCCAACCATCAAAATTCATTATTTGGCTAACATATCCAGTTAGGATTCCCAACTCATCCTAGAAGAAATGATCCCCACTTCCCCCTTAAGAACCCATTCCCACAGAAAAACCTGTGCTTGCTCTCTTGTTTGCTTACTTGCTTGCTTTCTTGCTGCTGCTGCTGCTGCAGCCTTTGCAGCCTCCCCCAACCCCACTTGTTCCTCCAGGGTAATAAATCTACTTTGTTGACTGGGTATGTCCTAGCCTGATTCTGGGAGGCTGACCTCTCTTTCAGGGGGAGCAAGCATTGCTATCAAAAGTCAAGCTGTTGATCCCTGTAAACAAAAGCATTGGTCACCCCAAGCTCCAGGGATGGAGGGATAGCCGGATAGCCAGCTGTGGAAGATGCCCCTGCCAACAGGAGTTCCACTTCTCCTATGTTAGCAGTAAAAGACACATATCCCACCCAGGCTTTAAGTCCCCCCATCCTCAAGGCAATCTGGGATCATATAAGCCTCAGAGAAGAAAGACCTCCTAAAAGTATCTTTCTGGCATTGCCAAAATTCTGTGCTCAGTAGGTAATGAACCACCATTTTGAATTTCCACCATCCGTTCCCCATAAAGGGGGCCTCTCTGTGGACAACTCTTTTGTGGCTGAGGATCTGTCTGGCCCTGGGAACACAGGCCTTGTCCAGACTCCCACTGGAGGGGACAGTAGAGGAACAGAGGATGGACCCATGCCCCCCTGCATGCTCATAGAACTTCCCTCTGGAGGAAATGAATAAGATGTCCAGTCATAGGTTTATTATATAGTTTGTGCTTTTCCCTGGGACCCAAGGGGCAAAGAGGTGTGTGTGTGTGTGTGTGTGTGTGTGTCTCACTGAAAGTATATGAAAACCCTTAGACATTCTTTGCAGTAAGTCAGTGTAACGGTTTTCATTCTCCACCCACACAGATTGATTGTGGAAAGACAAAATTGATCATGGCTGGAAATCCGGGGGTGGCAGTGATATTACTGAATGCATTGACCTAGGACACTTCGCAGTCATGTACAAACAGAGGATGTGGTTTTGGTTTGAATCCCCGGCTGCGTGGAGAGCCTCATCCAAAGAGTGCCTTCCACCACGAGTGCCCTAACATCATTCTTAACAGTGTTCTCTGACCCCAAGAGAAAACGCTGTCCTGAAGTAGTCTGTTTGCCCTGTGACCTTTCTGCTGTTTTCACCCCAACTCAGGGAACTCATTCTGGAAACCTCGGGGCTTTGATTTGTGCAGTAACAACTTCCACTCGATCCTCTCTCAGTTACGGCCAGCCTGCTTTGTCCAGATCCCAAAGAGGCCAGGCACCTCTTCCCTCTGCACTTCCTGGGGCTGCTGGAGCACACCGGACTCATTTTTTAAATTATTTACAGTCACTGATTGGTGGGGTCATACGGGAAAAGGTCAGAGGATAGTTAACATGGATTTTCACCCTGTGAGTCCCAGGGAGGGAGCTCGGGTCATCAGATTTGGCAACAAGTGCCTTTAACAGCTGAGTCATCTCACTGGCCCTTGGATTCTTTCAAGGCCCTGTCCTGGCTAGTTTATGGTCAGCTTGGTACAAGTTAGAGTTGCCCGACAAGAAGGAAACATAAATGAGAAAATGCCTCCCTAAAACTGGTCTATAAGCAAGTTTGTGGGGCATTTTCCTAATTAGAGATTCATGTGGAGGCTCCAGGCCATTGTGGGTAGTGCCACTCCTGGCGTGTATGAAAAAGCAGGCTGAGGAAGCCATGAGGAGCAGGCCAGTGAATCACACTCCTCCTTGGCCTCTGTTTCAGTTCCTGTCTTCAGGTTCCTGACCGAGTTTCTACCTAGGCTTCTCTTGATGATGGTCCGTATGTAACCTGGAGGCCAGCTAAAGCCTTTCCTCCCCAGGTTACTTTTGGTCACGATGTTTCATCACAGCAATAGAAACACCCTAAGTAAACACCTTAGAGAGCAAGATGTCACAGTTTCCCATCTGCTGCCAGAAGAGGGCGTAGGTGAGCTCGTGAGCACGAAAGCACAACAGTTTTAAGTTCCAGGGAGCAGCAGGGACTTCACCATCCCTTGATACTATCACTGCTATGGGCAAACCTAGCAGGTGAAAAACGAAGCAGATGGCCTTAGTAGGCACCATGCTGAGTGCCTGGGGATAGCCCTAAGACTGGGCCACACTGAGCTGGACCATTCCGAACTTCTGTCATACTATGCCAAATTCAAAGTGAGCTCAAATCCCCGAGGGGAAGCTTCGGATGCTTGTTGACACATTTCGAGCGGCTGATAACTGCTTTTCGGAATTCCTACTCTGCTTTTAAAAAGGGAAGCAGAAGTATTACAGCCGCGAGTGAACAGTTTCCTATGGCTCTGCCCTCTGGCCGGCCGTAGCTCGGCCAAGTTTGCGCAATGCTCTCTCTCCTCACCCAGCACTGAGCGTGGCAGACTGGGCCACAGCGGAGCTTAGCCGAGTCAGGCACAATAACCACAACGCGCCATCATGCTGGAATCCCCAAGCACACAAAGAAGCCAAGTTACAGACTGACCTAGCTCTATCTGCAACTCAAGGCGGGAGCAGCGAGGCCACAGACCCTCCTTTCAGCCTGAATGGGAACTGCAGCCTGGCCTCCCCGCCAGCCCCCAGCAGAGGGCTTTGCATTTCGCAGGGCATTCTGGTTCTGAAGCCCTGATGGAGACAGTGGATATCTACTGGCCTGCTCTGCACAGAGAGGAACCGATACTCTCGGCTTCCCAGAATAACACAGCTGCCTGGGGACAGACTCCAGAGGAGACATATCTGCCAACACCTAACCCTGGGTTCCTGCCCAGCACTTGCTCCCTTCCTTCTGAAGAAAGAAGGCTGTGCCTACTGTGAGCGTGGTCGCTGCACTGACTTGCTGAGCGCACTACAACTGGCCCCTTTTGTAGCTCAGATGGTTACAACTCCCCTCAAGGTAGAGTTGACTCTATGTCACAGAACGGGAAAGTGAGGCAGCTTGCCTCATTCCCACAACTAATAAGACATATGTAGAAGAGGAATTCAAACAAACAAAAAAGGAAAGGAAGGAAGGAAGGAAGGAAGGAAAAAAGGAAGGGAAACAAGAAAGGGAAGAAAAAAAAGAAAGAACTCAACAAATTGAAATTAGAACTACCATTGATTTATCTACACCTCTTCTTGGTTTATACCCAGAGGAAGCTAAATCAAACCTGGCACCAAGACGCTTTCCCTTCCATGTTTACTGGAACCCTATTCACAATATTTGAGTTACAGAATCAGTCCAGATACCCACCACCAGATAGATAATAAAAGGAAACGGGGTATGTGTACACAATGGAGCATAAGTTATAAAAAAAAATGATTGTGCCATTTGCAGGAAAGCAGATGGAACTTGAGATTCATCGTGCTAAGAATTATAAGCCAGACTCAGAAAGTCAAAGATGGCATCTATATGGAAACGAGATTTATGTATATTCATATATATATAAGGCAGAGAAATGGAAAGGAGCTGTGGTTGAAGAGGAAGGAGAGCAGGAGAGACAAAAGGGAGTCCTGAAAAGTGACTATGGGCAAAGCATGCGATATGCATGTGTGACTATGTCATCAGGAAACCTAAAACCTCATCCATTGTGCCCAAAACTCTTTGGACCAAACCACGGAGGGGAAAATGGTTCCCTGGACTCCTGAGATCAAAGTCCCAGGCCCCAGCACCCAACAGCAGGATAAAGGAAAGCAAGGACAATACCTCATGGCCACATTGCTGCCATCGATCACTATGGGCCGCAGGGAGCTGCCTGGGTCTCCACCAGCTTCTTCCAGTCCTGGTCCCAGGCCCTGTTGGGCCGAGTCCCGGGTCCCGCAGCATCCCCGGGGTGTCAGCACTACTCCGGTGCTGTTGACTGGATCCTCCTGGGCCCTTGGACGGCTACCGGTCTGGATCAACTCTTGCAGTATGTCGTTGACCAATGCACTGTCACCCAGCTTGCCCAGCACCCTGACCACATCGTCCTGGCTGTAGCCCAGTTTCTGGAAAAATTCCATCTTGTTCCGACGCTCCATAACTGTTGCCTGGCGCGGCTCCTGCCCTGGGCTTCCTCCTGGCAGAACTGCACAGGCATGAGCTAAAAAGAAAAAGGCAGTAATCAGGTGTTTGCTAAGCAGCCTGGCAGCCGGGCCACTGGGTGAGGAGGGCATGTTCTGTGTGTGCTCCTCCCTCCTGGTGTTATCTGTCAGGAAATCACGCCTTGCCTGGTCCCCTTGAGGATTTTGTTTGGTGTGGCTGGCNNGGCAAGCCACAAATGCAATCACACCTCTTTTACCAGTGCCTTCTCTGAGCCCTTTGCTCCTGAGTGCCTGTACAGGGAACACTAGCCAGGGCCCAAGACAGCAGGGGCTGAGTAAGGCACCAAGCCAAGGAAATCTTTATACAGACTCTGTTAGAAGTGAAGCGGTATCTACCCAGACTTCTGTACAGAAGTGCTTAGCACCAGTACCTCAGGATGTTACTGTATTTAGAGACAGGGCCTTTCAAATCAGGTCCTTAGGGGCACACCTTCACCCTGCAATAGCCGTTCCACAAGAAGAGGTGAGGCACTTGAGACCAGACATACACAGATGTGTCACCTCAGGGCTGTGAAGGGACCGCTTAGATAGTAAGGCCTGGAAAGGAACTAACGTCGTTGACTCTTTGATCCTGAACACACAGCCTCCAGAGCCCAGTGACTTTCGATTGTGCCAGCCTTCATCTGCCAAGACTGTTGGAGCGGTCCTGGCAGGCAGCAGAGGCTGCAGGTCCATCCAGGGATGAACCCTCCCAGGAGAGGGCCCCTCCGGGAAAGGCAGAGTTACCCAGGAATTCAATTCTGCACTCTGGCTCAGATGATAATCAGATCACCCTGGACCTTGAAAAGAAGAGGTCCTGACCCAAATTTGACCCTTCATTTTGGGGCACCCAGCATAGCCCCCCTGTGTGGGGGGTGCCAAGGAAGGGATTATGCTTGACAGTTGTTTTCAAAAGGGGAGGAATGGGAATATTCAGGCACGCTGGGTCTCTGTGCTACTCACAAACAAAGCTTGACACCCCCACAAGTGCCTTAAAATGCAGAAATAAACTTGAAGACATAGCTACTGTGAAATATTCGAACAATGCAGAAGTAGAAGGATGATACAATACATGGCCCACACCCCACTCTCCCAAGCCCCACTCCGTCCCCTTCCCCCCTCCCCCCACTCTCCTGGTGCCTCTAGTGTCAGCATCTCTCCAGAATGTTCTCTGTACACCTATTAGCATATTAATTAAGGATTATTTCTGGTTTACTTTTGCATATACGATGCCATGTTATACATATTGCCAGTCGGAAGCTTGCTTTTCTTCTTTAAAACACAGCTTAAGAGCTGGGCGGTGGTGGCACACGCCTTTAATCCCAGCACTCAGAAGGCAGAGGCATTTGCATCTCTGTGAGTTAGAGGCCAGCCTGGTCTACAAGAGCAAGTTCCAGGACAGGCTCCAAAGCTACAGAGAAACCCTGTCTCAAAAAACTAAAACAACAACAAAAAGAAAATAACAACAACAAAAAGCCACGTCTTGAGTAAAATTTCCAGCCAGCTTCTGGGACCTGCCTGCTGTATCCCCTGCCCCCAGCATCAAATTTAATGAATGCTGTGGTTCTTCACCTTCTGATTCCGTTCTCCTGTAGGAATCCCTTACAGCGTTTGTGTGTCCGGCTAGCCTCCCGCCCTGACTCCACACACTTCTGCAGACCTCTCCAGCAAGGGCAGGAGAAAGGACAGAGCTAACAAGGCCAGAGCCTGCCAGGGGCTGAGCATTCCAAATCCAACCTTCCAGACAGGGAGGCCTCTGCTGCTGCCCTGACATGCTCACCTCCTACTCTGCCTCTGCCCAAGCTCATCTGGCTTGGACCCAGCACTACATTTTTAACACAAATCTGACCATATTTCCCCTGCTTTAAAGAATGCTCTACCGCAGCCCCCTGGTGACTCTAGAAGAAAATGCCAAGTTCCTGGGCATGCAGAAGAGCTGTGTCACCCCATGGCTCTGAGCTCGACCACCCCACCACCCACCAGTGCCTCACCTAGTCCTTAGAATGAAATGAATGTCCTCCTCATATCTAACCACTCCAGGATGCTCTCTCATACACACGCTTGTCTCTTTTGGGGTTGCTAGCTTTAAATTTCAATTCGCACGCCACTCAGAGGGATCCTCCTGAACTCTCCAGACCTAAGAGAGCTCGGTCATGCTACCTACCATGTGGGATCAGTGCACATGAGTTATCACGCATCTTTCTCAAGAGACCCGGTGTTCTGACCTGTCCGCCTCAGGGTCCCACCCCTTATTATGTTAGAGCTGAGGAGCTCCATAGATCTTTTTTTTTTTTTATGGTTGCTGGAGTTTTCCTCTTTCCCCATGTTTTTCCTTGAGTTTCAAATCTCAAAGAATGGCATCCTTCAGAGGCCCAAAAAAGACAATCCATTGTTCCCTTTGACTCTACACTTCCACATCTGGCGAGTTCTGTCTCCTGGACGTTTTGCACACCCACCCTGCCCTCCACACTCACCCTGACATTGGTCCACCCTCTCACTTCTCACTGGAACAAACCTACTGAGTGCCTTCTTCACACTGGCTCCACAGAACAAAACATCATCCAATCCCACTAACCCATCATCTGCTCAGGAAAACAGACCAAAAAAAATCTAAGTAAGTCATAAATCCAAAATAAGCACTATTGGTTGTTTTAGAGTTTGCATTTTTGTTCTTTTTTTAAATTTATTTGTGTGTAGTGTGTGTGTGCATACATGCATGTGCACGTGTGTGCACACACATGCTTGTATTTGTTTTGTGTGCCAGAGTGCTCATGTGGAGGTCAGAGGACAACTTGTCAGATCCTATCCTCACCTTCCACCAACTGGGTCCTGGGGATGGAACTCAGGTCGCCCCGTTTCACATCAAGTGCCCTCACTGGCTGAGCCATCTCCCTAGCCAGAACAATTGCTTTGATTAGAAAAAAAAATGTGATTTGGGGAGCTGGAAAGATGGCTCAACAGTTAAGAGCACTTGCTGTTCTTACAAAGGACCTGAGTCGGGTTCCCAGCAGTCATGAGTGGCTCACAACCATCTGGAACTCCAGTTCCAGGCAATCCTGCCTTCGTCTGGCCTCTAAAGACACCAGGCACACACTCAGTGTTCATACAGACATGCAGGCAAAACACTCAGACACACACAGTAAGTAAATCTAGAATAATATTTTAAAGAAAGAGAAAGAAAAGTTTGCTCTCAAGGCCTATGTGGGGAATGACTAATTTCCTTTCAAAGGGTATGGAAGGGTATGCAGGGGTCATCCGCGCTCATCTGGTAAAGGCACCTGCCACCGAGTCCAGTGAGCTGAGTTCAAGTCCCTGAGAGAATCAACTTATGGGACTTGTCCATACACAATAGAGAAGTAAACATAAAACTGGTGCCAGGAAAGGCCAGGGAAGTCCTCAGAGGACCGTGAGATCTCTGAGAGGAACCAAGGTCTAGGGATGCAGCTTGTCTCACCCGCCCCCCAGTGACGCTAATGCCCAGTCACACTCCAAGACTCCATAGCTGAGGAGTTTGATAGACTTTTTTTTTAATAGACAGTCTAAGGTCTAAGTTGAAGTTTTCCTCTTTTCTCCAAACTCCATATTCCTCCATCCTGCACAGATTAAAATGACAAAACTCATCCACATGAGAGTCAGGGCCTCACGGTCATCCCTGTTCTACCTCCCGTCTCTCAACGGCAAGTCTCTGGTCCAGCCTCACCTTCTCTCTGCGTCTAGTGAGCAGTTCCTTCTCTCGCAGAACCTTTGGCCTCTAGTAGGGTCCAACTCTGGACCAAATTTCACATAAAAAGAGGACACTCACAAACCCGATGGGTCACGTCACACTGTGAGGTGAGGGGTGTCACTTGCTGACCCACAAGACTCCCCCTACCTGGGACATCTGTTCTCTCCATAGGTTAAGCCTACTATTACATTTTCCAGAAGCTTCCAAAATTTTGATGTTCCATGAGCCTTCTGTGCTTATTTCAGAGAGCAGGGAAGAACAGAAAGACAGCAGCAGAAATAACAACATACGTGTCCCTGCTACTGCGGCTTTTCATGGTTTCCGTATCATTTTTATGAACTCTTAACTAAACTTCCTGTTTCTCTTGGTGGGAAAACGGTCTAAACGTGCACATTCTCTCCTTTCAGCACTGAGGAAACGGAGGCTATATAGCTAGTACCGAGCCTGACAATCAGCGCGTTCCAAAAATAACTTGGTATTTTGAGTCATGTGCTCAGCACAGGGGCAGCGTCTTACCGTTGCAGAAAGGGAGACATTAAAATCACAACTGAGTGGCTTCCCCTTCAGTCTCCAAGGAAAGCTCTGTGAAGAGGTCCGAGTTTCCACCTGCTGCCGGGTGGGACAAAAGCAAGAGCATCTAAAATGAGATTTCTGTCTGATGGCAGTGCGGGGAGTAAGCAGGCAGCTGGCCGTAGGAGGGCCTGCCCAGTGATTGCTTCTTTCCGTGGGGTAGAGTGTCATCACCCTGAGAACCTTTCCTGTGGATGCTCTCAGAAGGCATGGGTGCCACCAGGCAGCTGCTTTTTATACAAAACTAGCAGAATTCACCTACTTCGGAAAATAATCCCCCTCGGGACCTTATAGCAACTTTCGCTCCTTTTAAAAACAAATGTCTTCTAAATAAGGGTAGGGGCCTGCCCCCAGGAACCCCCTCCCCCACACCCCGATAGGACGCTCTTCACGCGCTAATACCCAGCCACTTAAGTGTGTCCTCGCTATTTTTAAAGCCTGAGAGTCCACACAGCTTCACCTCAGTTTTCTTCCTCAATCTTGACTGGAAGTCACAAATAGCCCAGAAGATTAGCAACGAAGTTGTCTAGATTTCCACTTGAGACCTTGTGACGGTCAGCATCCCGACACTCGGGCCTGAGAGCAGAGGCAACTGTCCTGTGGGAAGACCCCTTCTAGAAGCAGCAAACCCAGGTTGGAGACCCCCTCAAACCGAAGGCCTGTAACCTCTGCCTGGAAGAGCCTCTGGGAAAATCGAGGAGAGAAGGAGAAAAAGGTGAGGCGTAATGATACCAGAGAAACAGCAGCCTCCGTGTACAGAATTGCCTAATTATGAGCTGCTGTCCCTTCCACTGTCTGTGGAAGCCCCAACCTCCTTTTGAAGTGGGACAAGCTAGCCCATTCCTCCTGTGGCAGTTTCTGTGAGGAAACTGAGGGGAAAAGTCTTTGGTGACTTGCCCAGGGTCCCAGAGCTACTCAACGGGAGACCAGCCTGCCAAAGGAGGTGATAGTTGTCTCCCAGGTCGGAGAGCGCCCTCCAGTGGCCGGCCACCAACAGTGCACACCCACAGAACTGAGCCCCAGATTACATTCAGCATCCTGTCCTGACCCCCAGAGCCACTTGAATGGGATTCGAACCACAATAGTGAGGAGAATGTCAGCTCTCAACAACTCCTGAAATATTGTGGTGGGTCAGCCCAGACCTCCAGCCCCTCGGCGGAGCTAATTGTCAGGCTCTTTTTGTTTTCTTTTGTTTTTGCCAGTTAGAGTTTGAGGAAGTCACGGAGAATCTAAGATTTCATTCCAGAGGACTGAAGGACTGATCTTTTTTTTTTTTTTTTGAAATCTACTCACCTCTGACTTCTTAAAGAAAATCTGCAATTTAAAAAATATTGTAGGGGGCTGGGCCTGTAGCTTAGTGGTGGCTGCTTGCCTGGCATGGACAAGGCCCTGTGGTAACCCTTCCAAGCACACAGTCCTGTCCTGGCGAGTTGTTCACACGTTGGAGAGTTTATTCACCAGTCATCTCTAGCACCCCACCCAGTAAAACTCAGCCATGTTCCCTCTGCCTCTCAGCACACCTCCATGAGTGGAGTCGTACAGCCTGTGTCTTTCCGTCACCATTTGTTTCGTCTAAAGGTCCACCCGTGTTGTGGTTTATATCAGAATGTCCTTCCTTTTTGAGGCAGAGTCAGAATCCACCTGAGGTATGCTCCACAGGTTGTATCTGTTCACTGCTCCAGCTGTGGAGTATTTTGTCTGCTTCTAGCTCTTGGCTACTGTCACTCACACTGCTGTGAACATGGGCATGCTGGCCTGGACTTCTGTTTCCTCCTCAGACTTATCCCCTCCCTCCTCTGTCGCTGTAGGTAACTTACAGGTATGTCTGAAGCCTTCACAGGCATGATCTGTAGTTCTACCCATGTTCCAGGCTCACACGGTCCATTGTAGCATCAAGCTCAAGTTTCCAGAGCTGCAAAGACTCGGCCAAACCAGATTAAGGGTCATCAATCTCAGCAGCCCCAAGACTGCTGCAGAAGCTCCTCATCTGCTATCAACTAGGAAACTCCAAAGAACCAACGTCTAGACGGGCAGAGGCTCTGGGAGTCTGGAGATGGGGTAAAGCCATCTCCACTCTTCACTTCACACTGCTCAACTTGCTACAAAGCCTACAGACGGAGGTTTTACTTCAGCTGGGAAGATCACCCCCAACACCCACCCATCCCCCCCACACACACATGCGAACCCTTGCTAAATAAAAGTGAACAGACATTGCATCTAAGGGCAGTTAAAGATGCTTACCATATTTCTGTAATTTGAACACCTAAAAGAATTCCAGGTGTTCAGGGCAGTCCTCACCCATACACACACCCCCTTCAAACATGCCCTCTTCCTTGCTCTTGACAAAATGAAGTCTGTCCTGGGGCACAGACACTCACCATCAGGGTGTGTCCCTCGGGTTCTCACCGCGGACGGATGCTGCCCAGCTGCCTTGAGCCTTTCGTGCTCAGTCCCACAGGAGCTCCTGGAGTCAAAGGAGGACAGAAAACCCAGGCCACACCCCTGCTAGAAGCTGATCCATGCCTACGCTCCACTTCCTGCACAAGTCGCATTCAGCTACAAAAGGTACTTAAACTTCGTGTTAAAAATAAAAGGAAGAAAGCAGCCCGAGGTAGGAAGTTCACGTCTCTGCCTGAGTCAACGAATCAAAGTACAGCAGCCATGCAAAACAGGCTCCCAGGAGAGCCTAGCGTCCCAGAGAAAAAGCATCTGGAGTAAGAGGGTATGAATGGCTGCTAAGTTCCCACTCCTGGTGCCTGGGAAACCAGTGTGCTTGAAGGTGTTCCTAGGGGAAGTTGATGCCCAGTTAAAGAAGGCCACAGCCTGCAAGATGGAAGTGTCTCCACAGGGGAGAGAACAGAGATCACTACAAGCTGCACAGGGAACTTGGGCTTGGAGAAGAATTCTGCTCTTGATTCACAAAGTCAGAAGTCCCAACAAGTAGTGAATCCCATTGGAATGGGGGAACAGAGGGTGTGGCTCTCTTCGCTGCTGGCCTGCATAGAATGGGTGACTGCTTCCCTAACTGAGGAGAAATCTCTTGACCCCAGGCCTCTACAGGACAACATTCTGCTGTTATACAGAGAGCAGACGCCGGATTTTGTCTCCTGGATTTGGGGTGTTTCACAGCAATGCCGGCAAACTGCACAGCAACCCACCTTCCACTGGACATAGTCGGGGAGCCAAGCTGAGTTTAGAATACAAGAGTTGGTACTGAGGGAGTAAGGAGACCTGTCTTTCACCTGAGTGATGGAGATTAAAACTTGGGCCCCCATGTTTGCACAGCAAACACTCCCACCCATGAGTTGTTGCTCTCGTCCTTGATGTCTTTTGAAACATAGCCTTTGAATGTACTAGAGGTTGTCCTTAAACACCCTGTGTCCAGGCTAACCTTGAACTCAATACTTTGGCCTTGGCCTCCCCAGTGCTGAGATTAAAGGTGTGAACTACCATGCCCAGCCTCAAAAGCTATTCTCTTAGATAAAATAGATCATCGAAGCCCTGAGAAGATTATCAAGATGGACCCAGGACGTGGGATATAAAAATCTTGATTTGTGGGCCATCGAGATGACTCAGCAGGTAAAGGTACCTATGGCCAAGACTGATAACCTGAACCTGATTCCTTGGACCCACAGTGGAAAGAGAGAATCCACTCCTGCAAGCTTCCTCTGACCTCCACACTGTGTCATGTCACATGTGTACATACATATGCACATGTGTACACCTATGTACACACACACAAACAAATAAATAAACCCAACAGACATTTAAAAAAGAATCCTGATTTGTGTCCAGCCCTGGGTCGATAGCATTTCTGCAGAGGATGGAACCAAGTGAAAAGCATCAAATTATTTCTCAAAAAAAAAAANAGATGTCTGTGGGTAGCAAGATGGCCCAGCAGGCAAAGGTTCTTACTGCCAAACCTGGTGACCGGAGTTCTAGTCACAGGACCAGCAAAATGGAAAAAGAACCAGCTCCTTCAGACTGTCCTCTGACCTCCACACGTGTGACACGACACAGTGTACTCATGTACATACATGTACACATATGTATACACATTCATACACATATGCACACACGCACTACATTGTTTGAGTGGACAGTGCCTGGGAATGACGCCTAAGATCATCTGACCTCCTCCACACATGCGCGCCCTCTCACACAGATACATGTGCATACACAAAAATTATGGCGTCTGGTCAGTTGTCAGACTACAAGATGATTGGTGGAGGCCAAAAGACTTCAGTGTCTTAATTCCTGGAGACATCGTTTTGACTAGAAAACTCGATTCTCACTTGTCTTTGTTAGGAGAGCCATGTATTGTCTCTTTACTGGTCCCTCTCCAGTATCTGATCTAGAGAAAGCTTGGCTGGGTTCACCCACAGTGGCATGTTTCAGTTGCCATGACTGTGGAGCTGTGGGGCTACGCAGCTAGGAAAGAAGTCCGTCCTGCCTAGGTGACTTGTTACCCACTGGAAGGGGAACCAGTCACAGTGTTACTCACTCCACAGTGAGTTCTGCCCAGAAGAGGCGGGGGCAGGGCAGCAGCTCGCATGGGAAGAGTCCCTGGACTCCATTGCCAACCCCACAAGAATTAAACAAATAAGAAAAAGAAGGGGGCTGCAACCTCGCAGTGGTGGCAGACACAGGGCTACACCTCAGAAATGCTGTTGAGTCCTGAGCAGAGCAGGGTAGAAATGGGGTGGCAAGCCTCCTTCCTTTTCCTCTTCTGCTTGGTCTACCCCAAAGCTACTTCTGCCTTCTCCCCGCCTTTTTGGTAAGGCTGGGGTCTGTGCATTCAGGAAGTGGCCCAGAAGGGAATAGGCATGTGGGGACAGACTCTCACCACAGAAAGAGGACGACACGCAGGCAGGTAACATGCACTGAGAACTGGAAGCTCTGGACGCTCGAGGACCAGAAAGGCTGCTTCCTTCCGTTCTACAGTCCCCATGGACACCACCAGTGTACCTCACTGGCTTGAGGCTGCAAAGCTGATAGATTCAGCAAAATAAACTTTAGATTATGGTTAAAATTTTTACTTAAATAACAAAAAAACAGGACCAGGAAGACGGCTCGACTGTGAAATGTGCCTACTGCCAAGCCTGACATCTGAGTGAGTTCGAATCCTGAGACCCACATGGTAGGAGAGAATAGTTTCTGCAAGTTGTCCTCTGACTTCCATACATGTTATTCTGGAGTGCACACATACACACACACATGCACACACACACACACACATACACATACACACACACACATGTAATGATAAAAACCATTACAGCTTGAGAGGAAATGTCTTTTCAATCAGGATAGAGAGTTGTTTGTTTTAAGCAAGATTCAAACAGCATAGATTGTAAAGGAAAAACCAATAAATTTAACTGTAGACCTCCAAATATTATAAACAAAGTTAAAGGTTGCACATAAAACTGAACAAATACTTAGGACGTACAGAAAACACACAATGTCTCAATACATGAAAGATTAGTACAAACCAAAAAGAAAAGGGCACGAAAATGAGCCATGGCGTGGACAATCCTAGCAGCCAGGGAACAAAAGCCGAAGTGGCCTTTGTGAACCCTTCCTCACCTACAGGTTTGGCAAAAAGCAGAATGGCTCAGAAACCCAGATGTTGGCAGGATTTGGAGACTGAGGACTCCCACCTGCCTCTGGTGAACACATTAAGGGAAAAGCCGAGAACTCTCCTGACCAACCATGTGCATGACTTCTTCCCATGTGCAAGTCCGCAGCATAAATATGCTTAAAAATACTTTAAAAATAAACACTTGTAGCAGCATCTAATCTCTGTTAAACGCTCAGTCGATGGCTATTATTTTTTTGACTATAAATTCATTCATTCTTTGGTTTGTTTGCTTTGTTTTTTGAGTCAAGGTTTCTTTTTAGCTTTGGAGTCTGTCCTGGCTTTTGTAGATCAGGCTGGTCTCAAACTCAGAGATCTGCCTCTCTCTACCTCCTGAGTGCTGGGATTAAAGGCACACACCACCACCACCCGGCTAAATTCATTCATTCTTTTTGTGTGTATGTGGGTTGAGGATCAAACCTCTGCCCCCATTCCTAATTCAAAAGCTTTGACTGATTGAAACTGATTGAATCTCCTTATGTAGCTTAGACTAGCCTCGAACTCATGACTTTTGTGCCCCAAGCCCCAACCCCGAGTGATTTAATGTTTATTTATTACGTGTGTGTGTGTGTGTGTGTACATGCGTGCTGTGACATGTGTGGGGGTATCAGAGGATGACTTTTGGCCATCAATTCTCTCCTTTCACTTTGCTGAGTTGAGGATCTTGTCTTCTGCTGTTTACTACGTCCTCCAGGCTAGCTGGTCAGCAATTTTAAGCTATTCTCCTGTCTCTGCCTCCCATCTCCACGGTAGGACTGCTGGAATAACAGATGTGTGCCACAACATCTGGCTTTTGATGAGGGTTCAGGGTCAAACACAGGCTCTCAGACTTGCATGGCGAGCACTTTTCCTGGCGGTGCTGTCGCAGCTGTCCTGTTTTGTTCTTTGAGATCTATGTGTCCCCAGTCTGGTAACCTCCTGCCTCAGCAACCTAACCCCATAGGCCATGAGTGTCTGACACCACAGCTAGCTCAAACATAATTTTTAATGGAGCTAGGACTTCTACAGTCGACTGCGGAAAAGCCCAGCACCTAGACAGTACTGATAAATTGCAGAGACAAATGAGCAGGGCACGGTGGAACACATCTTTAATCCCAGCACACAGGGGGCAGAGGCAGGAAGGAGACTCTGTGAGGTGGAGGCTTTAGTGGGTCTACACAGCGAGTTCCAGACCAGTTAGGGCTATATAGTGAGATCAGGTTTCTAAAACAAAACAACTTTGCGGAGACTAGGAAATCTACCCTCCCAGTCAACAGTAGGAATATGTGAGCTCGTCACACACAGGCTGAGGAGCAGCAGAAAGAGCTGAGCTGCTCAGAGTAGTTGTGGCTCTTGCAGACCCTACCACTTGTATCGCAGCTCACAAATGTCTTTTAAGTCCAATTTCAAGAGATCTAGATCTCTTCTGACCCCCATGAGCGCCAGAAATGCACATAGTAAACACATGTACATACCTACATACATACATGTAGACATATATTCACACAGGCAGGCAAAACATTAAGACATATACAATTTTTAAAAACTAATTCAATTATCAATTACTACATACTGCTATCACATACAGGCTGTTTGGTTAAGGTTTAGAAAAAAAGCATTTTTTTCTTCTCCTCCCATTTCCCAAGACAGGGTTTCTCTGTGTAGCCGTGGCTGTCCTGGCTTCAAACCAGACTGGCTTCAAACTCAGAGGTCTTCTTGCCACTGCCTCCAGAGGTGGAGAGGGGAATCATTTCCAGGCCGTTATGAAGCTACAGCTTGAGAAAACTGGTGGCCTCCTCCAGCAAGGAACTGTTGGACAGACTCCACTGTGGGAAAGTCTGGCTCTCCAAAGAAAAGATCAGCCAGTCTTTCTCAGGACTACAGGCCTCATGAGCAATACGGGACATGGGTAAGCATCCTGTTTTCTTTATAGATCTTAGCTACTGAATCCACTGTGTCTGATGAACCCAGTGCCTCGTTTGGTCCTGTGGGCATTCTCATCATGCGATTGTGACTACATAACCCAAATAAGTCAGCATTTGGGAAACATACCTACAGTTGCAGTAATGCATAGCTTTAATAGACCACCGTGGACTCTGGAAGTCCTGCCTGCCCTAGACTCCACAGTTCTCAAAGAGCCCTCAAGGGAAATGTGAGGTGGCCCATGCTAGAACTCCATATATTCCTAGGAAAAGATGCTGTTATTAAAAAGACACAAGGACTGTAGGTCACTAATAGAGAAACCAAGATGAGCACAGTGAACAATGGCAGATGTTACACATGCTACATGAAGCCTTGACAACCTGGACCAACAACATTGTCTTGTAATTGACCACATCTGAACACTGGCCACATTGCTTAGAAATACAGGCTCCAAGGCTATCCCAGCATCCTTTGCTGGTCTGCTGGCCAAAATGCTACAGAAGCTTTACTTGAGCTCCACAACACCTCACCCACAAGAAGGTCCCAAGTTACCATGGCCCTATTCCCCAACCCTGTCCCAAGACATGCTCAAGTCCTAACTTCCTATGTCTGTGAACACTTTATTTAGGAATAATCTCTGTAAAAGTCATCCAGGTGAGATGCAGTCACATGGTCTTGAATGGACCCTGAATGCAATGGCCAGTATCTTTATAAGAAAGGGGAGAAGAGCCAGGTGGTGGTGGTGTACGCCTTAATCCTAGCACCCAGGAGGCAGAGGCAGGCGGATCTCTGTGAGTTTGAAACCAGCCTGGTCTATAGAATGAGTTCCAGGACAGACAGTACTACACAGAAAAACCATCTTGAAAAACAAACTAACAAAAAGAAAAAAAGAAAGAAAAGGGAGAGGGAGATTCAAAGATGCAGAGTAAAGGCCATGTGGAGACAGGCTGGGCTTGGAGTGATGCAGCCAGTAAACCAAGAACACACCAGAGGCCAGCAAGCAGCAAGCATCATTAGCACCTTTGAGGGAGCGCCACCTCAACCATACAGTGAAATTGGGACTTGTAGGCTTCAGGACTGGGAGAGAAGTTCTGTTCTTTTCAGTCATTGGTTCGTGCCCATGTACTATGGCAGCCACAGAAAGAGCATCCCACGCATCTCCTCACCTCAGAGCAGCTCCCACTGCAGCCGGGGAGCCCTGGGCAGGTGTGGTGCGACTCCAGTGCCTGAAGCTTGAGCGGCTACTGTGTTGCAGCACCACTGTGTCCACCCACGAGGCTGTGCAGTGGGCACGAGATCTAACACGGGCTCCGAAACAAAACGAGCTTCATGGTGAAAACCATCACATTGTTCCCCATCAGCATGAAGGGGGGAAAGGCTATGAATCTGTGCTTTTGGTTTGGGAGTAGTAGATAATTATCAGTGTAATAGTGAAACATCCTTTATGACGTTAGAAATGCCTGCTGCCACCCGAGGAGATTACAGCAACAGCGAGGCTCTCTACTGCATGCCTGTGTGTAGACGTGAGGCGGACCGGGTGACTGTCCCGAAGAGAGTATGAGAGGTGGTTCACTAAGGGAATGGAGTCCACATTGACTAGGGGGTTCCACAAATCCTGCTACCACCATATGAAAGTTTTACCCAAACCACATCCACCTGGAGCCATTCCAGACACTTGAACTGCTGTTCTCTGCAGAACGCTGGCTATGTGGCAGGGACTGTAGATTTGTTGTTTTTTTTTTATTGGCAGGATGCCCACTCCATGTTGGAGCACTGCTTTATCACGGGCCTCCATTTATGTAGCACCTCCTCTGGGAAGGCTACTTGGATTAAATCTGCTTTGGGGTTGTACATGGCACAGATACGGGATGATTTGCATTCAAAGCCATGAGAGCTGTGGTTCCAACCCTGTTGCAGAACCTATAGCCAGCTCCTGCTTTCCTCAGCTAGACTGTGCCACTTCCTCCCTTAGGAACGCGCTAGCGTTTTCTATTGCCTGCAAATCAAGTTCAGGTTTCCTGTCTTTTGGGTCCTCGCTTCTCTTTACAATCCTCTGCTTTGGTCAGATCATCATCTTGTGGCTCCTTAGCTTTCTGCTCTTCTGATCGACACAGGCCTTTGCTTCTGACTCAAGCTTCCCCACTGGAAACCCAAGACTGTCCTCCATACCATGCACCAAGGAAACAGTACAAAACTGTTTTCAGGAACTGGGGGTCATTGTGGTTGTGTTCTGTAGTAAATGAGGGGAGAGGGCCTGCTTTTCATCCGGCCCAGCTCCCGCA
>LOEQ01002186.1:243374-256689 GCA_001685075.1 Bramus lutescens | reverse complement strand
AGCTAGTTCCAGGACAGGCTCCAAAACTACAGAAAAACCCTGTCTTGAAAAACCAAAAGAAAAAAAAAAAAAAGAGCTAGAGGGGAAAAGTCTAAACTACAGCCAAGCTTTCATAATTAATAAGTCTAAGTCTCCATGTCATTATCATGTCATTATCTATGAATTGGTGGGCCAAAGAAAAGTCTGAGATTCAAGCTAGCCAGGGCTACGTAGTGAGACTTCTAAATACATAATAAATAAATAAAGAGGGCTGCTGAGATGACTCAATGGATAAAGGTGCTTGCCATTAAGCCAGTCAGCTGGAGTTAGGGCCCCAGAATTTAGATGGCAGAAAGAACTGATCCCTTCAATTTGTCCTCTGATCTCCATGAAAACACACACACACAAACACAAATAAAAGTTAATTTTTTTTTTTAAGAATAAAAGAAGTAGGACTGTGAGCTGACTCAGCAGGTAAGGTGCTCACCACCAAGCATAATGACCTAAATTTGATCCCCAAAACCCACATGGTGGATGGAGAAACCAGACTCCTACAAGTTGTACTGATCTTTACACATGGCATGCATGTCCATATAGACATACACACAATAAATGAACGAACTAATGAATACATAAGTAAATACACACATCAACCTGCACTTGGGAGGCTGAGGCAGGAGGGTTGTAACAAGTTTGAAACCAGCCTGGGAAACAGTGAATTCCAAAACAGCCTGGACTAACACGAGACTGTCTCATAAACCAAATAAATAATATGAACTGAGACAGAAGTGATGATGCACATCTATAACCCCAAACTTAGGAAATTGAGACATAAGAATCTTGAATCTGAGCCAAGCCTAGGGCTACATGGTGAGTTCCAGGCTAGCCTGGGCTACAAATAAGACTCTATCTCAAAAGTAATCAAAGAACAGAGAAGTAAAAAGAGGAAAGAGGTATAGCTCAGTCAGGAGAATACATGTTTAGAATGCACAAGCATGTTATGCCAGGTGTAATGGTGTATGCCTCTCATCTCAGAACTTGAGAAACAGAGGCAGAAGGACTAGTTCAAGCCCATTCTCGGTTTGATAGAGATTGAGTTCAAGGTCAGCCTGGGCTACATATATAAGATCCTGTCTCTACATACATACATACATATATACTGTCCTCATTGGGTTTTTTGAGTACACTGAGCTGTGAATACGTTTTATTGGTTAATAAAGAAGCTGTTTCATCCAAAGGCTTAGCAGAGTAAAGCCAAGTGGGAAATCAGAACAGAGAGAGAGAGAGAGAGAGAGAGAGAGAGAAGGCAGAGTCACAGAGATGTCATGGAGCTGCTGAAGGAGACAGACACCAGAACCTTGCCTGGTAAGCCACAGCCTCATGCTGACACAAAGATTAATAGAAATGGGTTCATTTAAGATATGAGCTAGCTAGAAATATGCCTAAGCTATTGGCCAAATAGTGTTGTAATTAATATGGTTTCTGTGTGATTATTTGGGTCTGGGTGGCCAAGAAATGAAAGAGCAGTCTCCACTTACAAGAAGTGTTCCTTTATAGCTATTGCTTCAATTTCTGCCTTAAATTCCAGTCCTGACTTCCTTTAGTAAAGGAGTATTACCAGAAATAAATAAAACCTTTCCTCCTCAAGTTTGATTCTTGATCATGGTGTTTTATCAAGCAATAGAAACTCTAATTAAAATATTTACATAAGAACTTACCCAAATATAGACTCTCCTCCACGGCCAGTCCCTGTAGGATCTCCTGTCTGTATGATAAAATCCCTCTATAATATACAGAATTATTCATTAATTCAGTTTGTTAGATGTTTCCAATAACAGCGAGCATGACTTTATTTACCAACTTACCTGCACATTGTGAATAAGGCAATAATTGTAATATTTTATTTTGCACAACTTCAGAAAATTCAAGCATGCTGAAAGAAAGTAAAAACTAAATTTATTACTGGAAAGCAAAAATTCAGTTTTAAGCAAATTTGTAAAAGCATAATTAGTACAATTTAATCTTTACATTTACATTTTTATTAAAAGAAAAACAAAGGTTCTGGTAAGGTGGCTCTGCAGGTGAAGGTGCTTGCTGCCAAACCTGGAAACACAAGTTCTATTCCTAGAACCTACATATCAGAAAGAGAGAAGAAACTCCCCAAAGTTATCTTCTGACCCTTGCAAGCATGCTGTGGTACACATTCATTCACATACACACCATAAATAAATGTTAAAAGAAAAAAATTAGTTCAAAGCCATAAAAAGGGGTACTAGGGTTTTCTACGAGTCAATGTCTTCTTTGAGGGTATAGCCACTGGTATGCTTTGCCATGCAGTGAATGGTTCTACATCCATGCACACATGGGTAGTACTAGCTAGATATGAAACTGGAAAGGAGATGTGGAAGGAGTTGGAGAAGGAATGGGGATTTATGTATACACAGATGAAAGTCTCAAAAATAAAGAAAAATCAAAAGGTAATATATTTTAAATACTATTTTATTTTCTTACAAACTTTTGGACATCAGAGCTAATGTAGGAAATAAGCAATTGTTTATTTATAGACTGGTTTTTAAGGGGAAGGTACAGATAATGCTATGAAGAAAGGAAATCTAGCAAGATGTATGAAAATAATGTAGATTATGTAAATTAGAGAAAAACCAAACACCTTCAGACTTTTGTTTGTTTTACAATTGGTAAAAAGTATTTAACAGACTAAGGGTATAGCTCACGTAGAATAATTACCAAGCATTCCTGATGCTTTGAATTCAATCCCCAATAGCACATAAAAAAAGAGGGGCTTTGCAAAAATCTTTATTTACTGTGAACAATCTTTCTCATATAAATTCATCTGCATATTCAATAAACATCTACTGTGTACTTTTGGGGTGGTTTGAAATGTCTTCTATAGGCTCAGGTATTTGAATACTTAGTCCTCAGATGGTGGCACTGTTTGAGGAAGCTACTGAATTTTTAGGATGGAAGCCTTGCCAAAGAAAATTCATTCCTGGAGGGAGACTTTGAGTGTTCATACTCGCCACTTCTAGTTTACTCTCTCTGCTTGGTGCACTTGATAAAGATGTGAACTCTCAGCTGCCTAACCCAGCCGAATGCTGCCATGCCTGCCCTACCATTATGAAACGCCCCTCTGGAACAGTGATCCAAAGCAAACTCTTCCATAAACCACTTATGGTCGTGGTGCTTCATCCTAGCAACAGAAGAGTAACTAATACAGCCCTCTCGATGACTTGGCACTGCCATCACCAACATCATTAGATTATGGTTCACATCCTTGAAGAACTCACAGCCTAGTCACAGAGAGACATTCTAACACGGTCTTAGGCACTAAGAAACCAGACAGAAAATATACATGAGGCTCCTTGCCCTCAATAAATTCATATTTATGAAACCAGTGTCATGACCAGGTATGATGGCATATGCCTGAGCAGAATCAGGAGAAAAATGAACTTAAGATCAGCCTGGGATATACAGTAAGACAGTCTCAAAAGCCTTCTCTACAGAACCCCTGCTTGTTTGCCAACTGTCTCCACTTCAGGAGTGCACAAAGGAGTCTATTCGTTTTGGAAAGTGCTGCTCTACATGCAGAGTGTCAAAGGAGCTCAAGGAAAAGGAAACAAAATCAAGAGCTAAAAATACAATTCCAAGGGCTAGTGGCATGGCTCAGCAAGTAAAAGCACTTGTCACAAAAGCCTGAAGACCTGAGTTCCCAGATGGAGAGAACCAACTCCTGAAAGTTCTTCTGACTGCCACACATGTGCGTGGACAGACGTACACACAAAATGCTAATAATCATAATGGAAATTAAATTGTTGAAAAAAAAAACACAATTCCAGCCAGGCAGTGGTGATGCATGCAAAACGCCTTTAACCAAGCACTCAGAAGGCAGAGGCAGATGGATCTCTGTGAGTTCGAGGCCAGCATGGTCTACAGAGCAAGTTCCAGGATAGCTAGGACTGTTACACAGAGGAACCCTGGGGGGAGGGACAATGGGATTTCAATTGCATAGAGCATCCTTGGGATCCAGCCACCGTTAGGCATCCAAGCTTATCCCAGGGACAGAAGGCAACTGAGCACTTTAAGCTCTCTTGAATTGTGTTTCTATTCCTTGACAGAGCAGTAAGCAAAAACAACACATTGTCATGCATTACTCGCTGCAGCAAGTGCAGATGCCATGCCATGTTCTTGAGATAATGGAGATGTTCAGGCACAGTTCCTACTCTCCTCGAAGCACACAACCGAGAGGACGCAACCAGGCACACAGTTCCAGGACAGGGAAGTATATGTTCTAATAGAATGACTGTCATTGTCATTTATGAATCCACTGCAGGCAGAACACAAGTAACAGATTAACGTTGATCTTCTGAGCCTTGCAAGGAAAAGCCCATGGTTTCTGGGAGATCTGGGAAGTTCCCGGACGGATAGGAGTGGAAAGGAACGTGGGCAGTGGCAACAGTGAGAAATGGGAAGACTGCAGGAGCAAGTGAAGTGTTTGAGGGTGGAGGGGAGAAACAGCTGAGAGTGGGGAAAGGTGTGTCTGTACAGTACCGCAGCTCCTTTCCTTCTCGGGGATCTCTGCATTCTGCAGGGAAAGGGCACTGATTGCAGCTAATCTCTCCTGGCTTCCCGATTCTCCCAGGGGCTATCGTCCCCACACAGCTGCCTATTCTCTTTCCGAGGCCAGTGTGCCACACTATAATCCTGCTTCCAAAACCTTCAAATGCTGCGACCTTGCGTCAGCAAGGCACATTAAGACTACTGGCTTACCTGACTTACCAGGATCTAACCTGACTGGAAGTGAGCGGCAGCTGCTTCATTCCACATAGCAATCGTTCTAGCCATGCCAAGTGTCTTGCTATTTCCGGGAAAAACTCCAAATAGCTAAGAAAACCTTAAATGCCACTCATCTCCGAAAGAGTTTTTTGGCTTGGCTTCTTCCCAACCCCTCTATTTTCGATAGCAACGCACACATCCTTCTCCTAGGACTCTTAAGTTAAAACTGGAGCCCGCTTCGTTCCCCCTCAGTGGAAAAGCAGACTCTAAAAGGTGAGACGCCTAAACTCTAGCTGACCCCTGGCGACGGCCACCCTCTCGAAAACCAGATGCATCCTACCCTGCTTTCACCATGACAAATGATGGCACATCGAGCCGTATTTAATTTTTTTTTCCTCTCAAGAGTAAAGAAAGCACAGCGGGTGGACGAAAGCTAGGGGCATCGCCTACGCAGGCCACCTCACCCACTCCCACAAGCCAAAGTCCTTCTAGGAGGACCACGGCGGAAGCGAGTTGTAGACACACGCACGCACACGCACACTTTCGCCGCCCCGCCAGGGCGCGGAGGACTTGGGACTCACCGCGCGGCCGCTCCTCCGTGTACAAGTCGATAACCACGTCGCCCAGAGTGGTCTCCAGGAGAACTGCCATGGCGTCGGCTTCTCCTCATGAACAAACCCCCGGCAATGACAGGCGTAGCCCGCGCGTCGCTGCGCCTTACGTCACGACCTGTGCGACGCTTGTGGCGTCATCCGCGGGCGCCGTCGCCCCTCTTGGAAGCGCAACTTCCGGCAGCCTGCTGAACGCGTCGTTTGGCTCTGCCGCTGATATCGGTGTGGGCTGTCTTACTGCCTGCGGAACCTTTTGGGAGGAGATTCCGCTTTTCCCTTGGTGACCCATATAAAGGCCTGTACCCCACGAGGGCCATTTTATAGGAATATTGTGTCCATCCGAGAGCAGGGAGGGCTCCATCCCCGTAAGAGGAGGCCCCGGGGCTGCCATAGTCTCATGCGCTCCTAAAACGCCAGGCTGCAGGCGATCTGTTGCTGCATGAAAAAGTGACTAACAAGCTTTGGGTTTTTGTTTTTGTTTTGTTTTTAACCTATTGTATAGCTGAGGACTGTACATGGTTTAGCAGCACAGGAAGATATTTTGTGCGACAAACAATGCAGTAGGCGTCAGTCTTTTATACATAATGATTTTAAACTTAATATTTACTTGTTGGGAGGGTGTCAGTGCATAGGTGTGCAGATAGGTGGCGTGCGAATCAGTATCTTGCCTTTCGCTGACAATACAGCACTACTTGGTGAGTCAAATGAGCTGCATGCAGGCCATGATAAATAGAGTGATGGAAGTCAGTGAAACCCTTGGTATGAAAGTAAACATGAAGACTGAGATACAACACATGGGAAGGGCACACAAGCATTTTAACACTGTAATAAAGAATCAGAACCTCAAGCAAACAGTCAGCTTTGTCTACCTGGGAGGAAACTTCAACTCAAAGGAGGGAACTATTTCAGATGTCAAGAGGCAGATAGAGACAGTGAGGGCTGCTTTCCAGGCACTAGGAAAGGTCTGGCCAGCAAGAGAGATAACGACAACAAAATTACAAATCTATGAGACACTTGTCTTGAGCTGCCTTCTTTACAACTCTGAAACCTGGACAATGAAACACCCCTCAGAACAGCGGCTGAATGTGTTTGAGATGGCATGTCTCAGGAGGTTTATAGGCGTCACATGAAGAGACAGACTGCAATGATTAACGACATTAAGAAACATCTCCATCTACAGAAGGAAGTAAACTACAGGATACTACAACAGCACTTGAGATATTTCAGCCATGTTATGAGGAGGACGGCAGATACCCGAAGACAGCACTACTTGGAGGAGTACATGGGATAAGGTGAAAAGGAAGGCCCAAAATATGCTGGCTAGACAGCATAAAGGAAGACTGTGGAACCTTGGGAATGACAGTAACAAGAGCATCTAGGACTGTCCAGGATAGGAACAACTGGAGAACCGCCATAAACAGGCTGCCCATGCATGCTTCAGCATTGCTGGGGCATAAATGATGGTGATGAATGAGGGTGCCTGTGTGAGAACATGAGTGTGGTGGTCAGAGGACCACCGTCTTCTGCCATGTGCTTCCTCCTAGAAGTGGCTCTCAGGTCATCAGGACCATCTGCCTAATCCTGAAATTTCTCCTTATTAACATTCTAACTTAGGAGACTTAACAAATCTAATCTTTTGGGATGCTGATAATATGCTCCCATAGTTTATTGTACTCTTTTCTAGTCATTTTTTACTTTTATGTCGTTTTAATGTGTTCTTGTGAAAATCAGAGACCTGATATGATAGATAGTAGGCATATCTGGGAAGGTGAGGAGAAAAGGCTTTTTAAAGGTAAGCTTAAAAACATGTTTTTTGAAACAATTCCAGGACTAGAAGTGTTCACCTAGCATGTGTATTTCCTTGTATTACGAGGAAATTAGGAAATAGAAGTTGGTAAAGAAAAATAAATTTATCTATAGCCTGGTCGGTCCCATTTGGAAGGGTATAATCCAAAACCCTGCACCTGTGGCCACCTTATAATTTAGTCATGGGAGAAAGGCTAGAACACATGTAGATTTAACTGTGCAAGAGGCTAATCAGTCACTGGATTTATTTATGTTCCACTTATTAATGAAGCCAGAATGAAGCTATGAGTTAGAGGCATAGGGGAACTCCATCACAAAGACAATATAATTATATATATTTAATATTATAATTCAGTATAATTATAGGAAAATTTCCCAAATGTAACGAAGGAGAGAAACATACCCAAGCTCAACAGGCTTATGGAACACCAAGTAGGATCAAAAAAGAAATTACCACAGTAATATGGTTAAAACACTGACTATACAAAACAAAGAAGGTGTATCAAGAGCTCACAAGGAAAAAAAAAACACCAGCACACATATAAAAGCAAATTCAATAGAATAATAGCTTAGTTTTCAACAGAAACATTCAAAGTCCAAAAGATGTGGAATGTAGAGAGTTCTGAGAGACCAGGCCTGCCAATCCAGACTACTATACCCAGGACAACTATCTTATGGAGAACTATATGATGGAGAAACAAAAATATTGCATGATAAAAGGTTAATGGAATTATGACCACTAAGCCAGCTCTTCCGAGAATATTGGAAGAGAAACTCTTCAGACTAGGTGGAATGATACACATTAAAGAGAATACAGGAGAGCAAGTGAAAGATGCTACAACAGCAGATAAATGAGGATTATGGAAACACTTTATAAAGTCAACTAAGTGACAGAGATTAATACAAGCCTTTTCTGAGGTCTCAGTTGCCCAATCAAAAAGACTAGCAGATGTGTATTTTTAAAAAAGAAAAAGAATCCCCTATTTGCTGCCTCCAAGCACCACACCTCCATCAAGAATAGAATTTATCTTAGAATGAAAGAATAGGGGTTAAGTATTCAAAGCAAATGGAATTAGGGAACAAATAGAAATTGCTGTTCTATTATCTGACAAAGTAAACTTCAAACCAAAACTATTTAGAGGAAAGGAACTTTGTACTGATTATGGGAACAATTGTTCTAGACATTACAGTTTTAAACAAATGCACTGAACACAGGTGAACCCAAATTCATAAAGTGAACACTTCTGGATATAAAGTCATAGATTTAACCCTACACTCTCACCAATAGAGGGTTATCTTTAGGAAAACTGCGAAATGGTTAAATGACATCATAGATCAAATGGGCACAACAGAGTAGAACATTCCATCTACACACTACAGGATACACTTCTCAGCAGCCTGTAGACCATTCTCTAAGATAGATCATACATTAGGACACAAAGCAAATCTGAACAAATACAGAAAAACTGAAATAACTGTATTCTATTTGACTATAATAGAATACAAGCTAGAAAGCAACAGAAACTACAGAAAATTCACAAAGTAGAAATTAAAAATTTCAAATATGAATGAGTTGCTGAAAAAATTTTAAAATTCCTAGTGCTGAATGAAAATGAGGATAGAAAATACAAAAAGCTATGGGATACAACAAAAGCAGCCTTAGGGACATCTATATCAGCCCCACAAGGCTCAGGGACACTGGGGAAGAAGGGATGTGAAAGCTGGAATTTGGGGTGAGAGCAGTGTGGAATGCTGTCTTCAGGCATGACATGGCTGTAGCATTGCTGAACTCAGTGCAGCTGTGATTACTTCCTCGTGTTTGGGCCCATAAACACTCTGTCATAAAAGGGAAGGATTCACAGGGCTCCTCCTCTCCCTGAGAATTTATATATAGTTTATGATTGATGGGAGAGACATTTCCTTCAATGATGTAACTACTGGTAATATGTTCATGCCCTTGTAAACAAACCCATGTTCCAGTAAACAACCCAAATAAAACTCGTTGGAAAGAGACAAAGACATTTCTTTTTGAAGTCTTATTATCTTGTGTATGTCTGTGGGTCACTATGTGCCATGGCACACTTGCGTAGATCAGAGGACAGTTTTGCAAAGACAGTTTGTTGCTTCCACCTCTCCCTGGATTCTGGGTATCCGACTCAAGTCACCAGACTTGCACAGCAAGTACTTTTGCCAGCTGAGGTATTTTGCTGGCCCTACAATGTTATTACTATTAGTCAATTATGAATATGGCACATTATCACTAGAGGTAATAAAATTCATTTCTAGTCAGACATGGTTGTACATGCCTTTAATCTTAGCACTTGAGAGGCAGAGGCAAGCCAGCATGGTCTACATAGAGAATTCCAGACCAGCTAGAGCTATATAGTGAGACCCTCAATAAACAAAAATCTTCATTTCTAAACACTTGGACAATAGGGTTACAGTAAAAGCAGTTTTTAGATTTCTTAGAAAAATGAAGTAATATTTGTGGATAACTTTGAAAATTGTCTTAGATTAGGTTACTGTTGCTGTCATGGAACATCATGACCAAAGCAAGCTGGAGACGATTATGTATGTTACTGTAGGTATTTAGAATAGAAACTCAAGCAGGGTTGGAACCTGAAGGCAGGAGCTGAAGCAGAGGCCAGGAAGGGGTACTGCTTACTGCCTTGCTCAGGCTGCTTTCTTACAGACCCCGGACCACCATCCCAGGGATAGAACCACCCAAAATGGGCTGAACTCTCCCCCATCCATCACTAAGAGAACTCCCTACAGATTTGTCTGCACCTCATCTTGTGGAATCATTTTCTGGAGGTTCTCTCTTCTTTTGACTTTAGCTTGTGTCAAGTTGACATAATGCTATCTCCTCCCCGCCCCCGCCCAAGAAAATTTAGCTTTCTTTCTTATTCTTCCTCCTGTTCTCTCCTGGGAGTCTTTGGGAAGTTCAAAAATATGTAGTTGGCTAACTCTGGAAAACACCAAGTAAAGTATATTGTGCCAACAAGCAACCCCATGACTCACTCTGTCCCAGAAATTTCAATCAGACACCGAGCAAGCCCCAGATTTCCCTTAAGTGGCAAGCTTGCTTTGCATCACAGAAAAAGATAAATATGATAATTTCAAATTTTGATTGTGAAAATGATGAAAACAACACTGAAATTGGTTGCTTAAGAAGCAGATGTATCCACATTTGGACTGAAAGGGTTTTTTTTTTAGTTTTTTGGTCAAAGGTTATTATTTATGATCAATTTAAAATGTATTCTGTGTCTTACTTCACTTTCCAAGCTATTAGATGTTTCAAATATTTTCTGCTTCGAAGATCAAAGTGCATCAAATGTGCTCAAAATCAGACTGGCTGGATATATTAGGTAAATCAAACCCTTGGATGGGTTTTGTGCTCAAATAAATCCAGCTGACATGAGCTGACTCAGAAGAAGATCAAAATACATACTGCATTAATACTGATGGGTTTATTAGTAGTCAGGTAAGCAATTGCCAAGTTAATTCTTGATTTTGCATATTAATGTGAAGGTCAGGTGAACCAAACTGAGTTTCCTACTCAATAGAAAGTAAGTAGAACCTTTCAACAAGGTATGTTCAAATTGGGGGATTTGTTTGTTTTCTGGAGGGATTGTTGTCTCATAGTTGTGGTAGTTTTATTTTTTCAAACAATGTGATTTATATATACATATATGGGACCTAAAGAAAACCATGTTATGCAAATAGTAAAGTTGTTCATTATCAAATAACACCTTTAATTACTTGGTCATTATTTGTCCAAAGAATAGATGCCAATCCCACAAGGCAGGGAACCCTGACTGCTCTTTGGACTGGAGAGGGAGGGGGAGGGGGGGAAATGGGAGGAGGGAAGGAGGTGGAAATTTTCAATTAAAAAAAGAGAAAGAATAGATGCCAACTAAGTATCTACTTGAGGTGGCTCCATGCTTTAAAGTTTGGCCACTCCTTCCTGGAGCTCATCTACCAGTGGAGACAATGAAAGAAAGAATGGACTGTCTGATAATAGGAAGAGCTCTACTGCAAAGCAGGCAGCCTTATCTCCCTACTACCTTGTCACGCGCATGTAGTACTTTGGGATCTTTTGCATATGGTCTTTTTTATGAACTCTGAATTCATTTTTTAAATGGTTTGTGTGTGTATGTATGTGTCTGTGTCTGTATCTGCATGTGCAAAGTCAGAAGGCCTCGGATCCCTTGGAGCTAGTTACAGGTGATGTAAGCCACCCATGGTGGGCCCTGGGAACTGAGTTCTGATCCTCTGGAAGAGCAACGCTCTCTACTGCTGAGCCATCTCTCCAGTTCTCTAGACTCGTTTTTAATTCCAGAAGTTTAACACAGACTGAAATGACCAGTGGCTCTAGATAGACCACAGAAGTAGGAGGGGCTTCATTGTAGAGTCCGTCTCTAAGTGAATACAATGTACTGTATCTCATAGTAATTGTGAAGTTAGTTAAGTGAACATTTAACCAGTTTTTAGTTTTGCTATGGGGAATCTCATTCTGGTCTCCTGTTAGCCCCAGTTATCTCTGTCAAAAAGAATTCAGAGACACGCAACGTAATGAGGATGCAGGTGTACTATTACAACGTAAAGTGCGCTCTAGAGGTTGCCAGTCAGAAACGAACCATTGCAAAAGAAACACTCGAGGGGTGAGAAAATGACCAGAGAGACAGCTTTCCTGAGGGATGGTTTTCCTGTCCAGGTGACTGACAGGTCCATTGCAGTTAACTTATTATTTTTTTCTTTTTTGAGACAAAGTTTCGTGGAGTCCAGCATTATAGCCAAGAATGACCTTAAACTGATCCTCCTGCCTTTACCTTCCAACTCTGGGTTATAGTCATGGTCTACCACACCCAGTGCTTTTTTTTATCCACATTTTATTTTATTTACATATTTTGTGTGTGTGCACACTAGAACCATAGTGGGTACACGGACATCAGAGGATAACTTGCAAAGAGTTGTTCTCTCCTTCCATCATGTGGCTCCCAAGGGTTGAAGTCAAGTTTTCAGACTTGGCAATGAGAGCCTTTATCAGCTGCGCCAACTCCATGACCCCACAGTCAGTGCTGGGAATGAACCCAGGGCTTTCAAGCACTCTGCCAAATGAGTCTCTATAGATTAACTTTTTTTCTCTTCTTTTCTTTCTTTCTCTTTCTTTCTTTCTTTCTTTCTTTCTTTCTTTCTTTCTTTCTTTTTTTTTGTTTTTTCAAGACAGGGTTTCTCTGTGTAGCCCTGGCTGGCCTTGAATTTACAAAGATCCACCTTCCTCAGCCTCCCGAGTGCTGGGATTAAAGACGGGCACCACCACTGCCGGCTTCATTTCCTGGTTTTACAGGCTGCTTATTCTGCGGGGTGGGTCCCTCCTCAGTGACCTTCAAGTCTGACTAGCTACTTAGCAGTTTGCTGTGTTTTAAAAATAAGGCAGACTTTGGGAGAGGTGGTAAGAGAAAAATGGCTTCAAAAATAGAAAGATGTCCTCTTTTACAGCAAAAGTTTTATTTCAAAGACTAAATAACTTTCTTATTCTACCTAACAGGCCATATCTACAAAAACTTCTCAATCAGTATGCAGTCCTGTATTATGAAAATTCCTTCCCTGGGGGAGCTGTGACCATCTACCCCCTATTTCTAAGGTCCATGGCAAACCAAAATATAATTCCACTGAAGTTCACCCTGGGCAATCATTGAGTTTATTGAGTTTACATAAGTGAGAGGTTACTGATAAGAGTGTGGGTGACCCTAAAGCAGCAGTGGGGAAATCACCTACCATGACTAATGGCTTCTTGATAGCCTCAAAGCTAGAGCCTATTTCTACTCTTCCCAGCCCAAATATTCCAGCCCCTCCCTGAGGCTCAGAGCAATTAGGATTGTTTTTCCACCAAGTCAAATGACCCGTGTTAGATTCCCATAACCCATGTGGGAGAAGCCTCAGCATATTGCCCCTTACCTCCACCTGAATCCCCTTCAAATAGATGTAAAAATTTTAAATATGAGTTTGAGAGATGGCTCAGCAGTTAAGACCACTTGTTGCTCTTAAAGAGGACTCAGGCCGGGCTGCGGTGGCACATGCCTTTAATCCCAACACTCAGGAGGCAGAGGCAGGCAGATCTCTGT
>LOEQ01002186.1:226692-238025 GCA_001685075.1 Bramus lutescens | reverse complement strand
TTCAGGCATACACACAGACAAAATATTGTATACATAATAAATAAATATATATTTATTTTTTATTTTATTTATTTATGTATTATGTATACTATATATATAAAGAAAGGATAACTGGTACTCAACTGGGTTTCTCCCTTTTCTCTTTATATTCAATCCTAAGTAGTTCATGATCTGGGCCTCCCAACACATTCAGGATGAATCTTAAATCTCAGGAGATGCCCTTACAGACATACCTTGTCTCACAATGAATAGAGAAAGGACTGGGGGGCCATGTGCTGTGGTAAGATGGCTCAGCAGGAAAGGGTACTCACTGTCAAGCCTTGTCATAACGCAGTCCCCACTCCCAGACATACTAGACCAATTGGCCACATCCCCAGTCCTAATAGAAAAGCTTTCGATTAACAGTAACAGGTCCCTGTGAACAGTAGTGCTTGTCTACAGAAATGCCATCAGTAAATGTAAGTGTCTGGGTAGATGGCTGTTGATCAGCCCTTGAGCAACAGCAGAAGTGCCTGCAGTAGACACTTACCCAACAGCTGTGCCCAAGCAGCGTCAGAGTGGATTCGATAAGAAACCACTGGGTATCCATGGGCAGTGGAAAAGTGAACTGAGGATCCTCACATATCCTTGGAAGTGAGTGACTTGCTGCACACGTGAGTGACTTCAATGAAGGGAGTTAGCTCCAGGTAAACGGCTCTGCTTCTGTAAGGCTCAGAAACATAAAGCTAAGCAGTGCATTGTTTACTAAGACACAGCTAGTAAACCTGCAAAGAAAAGTGGGAAATGAGTAGTAGAGACCAGAACAGGGATTTCCTCTGTGGGGTGGGGTAGTGAGCTTGAATAACATTCTCTACTTAAACTCCAGCTCTCTGGGATCCCATGCCTCAGACAACTGAGAGCACCTGCACTCGCATGCACACACATGTGCACATGCACATGTGCGTCCCTAATTTAAAGTAATAAAAATAAATTTTAAAGTAATAGTAACAGAAGCAATGAAAAAAAGGACTGGTTATTCTCTAGATAAATGGTTCAGCAAGTAAAAGCATTTGCTGCAAAGCCTGGCCCACTTGAGTTTGATCCCAGAACCCAAATGTGGAAGGAGAGAATGGACTCCCAAAAGTTGTCCTCTGACTTCCACACATGCACCTTGGCATATGTGCCTACACTCATGTGTACACATACAATAATAGCAAATAAAATTTTTAAAGAACTGGGTTGTTTTCAACTTGTAAATGTGTATGTACCCAACCTATACATTTGTTTTGCAGGATGGCATCAGAATTAATGTAACTACACTGAGAGACAATGGGGAGGTTTCTAAAGAACAGGTTTGTCTCCTTTTGACTGTATTTTTAGTGTAACATTTAGCCAGGAATTTTTACTGATTGTATTAGAACACTTTCTGTTATCACAGTGAAATGGCTGAGGCAAGCTACTTTCTAAAGGAATAGCTATGTCTATAACTAGACATTAACTAATTAAATAACCAGACTGTAACTGACTTGGTTACCTGCTTCTCTAATGAGGCTGGGAACAGCAGCTCATGCCTGTAACCCCAGTACTCTGGAGGTTGAGGCAGAAGACTTGCCTCAAGTTATAAGTCAGGTCTTCTTAAATAGTGAGACTGTCTTAAACCAAAACCCAAGGGCTGGAAAGATGACTCTTTTATTAAGAGCACTGGCTGCTCTTGCAGAGGATCCATGTTTGATTCCCAGCACACCCACATGGCAACTGACAACTGTCTGTAACTGACCTGGACCAGGAGGTTATTCTTCAGTGACAGGGTCCTAAGGAGGGGAGAAGATGAAGAAGAGAAAAGTTGGGGTCAGGAGGTCTTGCATAAACTATGTCTTATGCCAGGCAAGCATATTAAGAAGTACAGTATCATGTATGTGGTTTTCAGGAGAGAAACAGGACAGTGTCAGTAAAAATCCTTCGGAAGAAGTTAGCAGGAAACTAATCAAACAATGCTGCACAAGGGGAACACAGGATATTTCACGGGTGTCAGAGAGTGGGCCTGGGACTGATAACTGTAGCCCCTTAGGGTAGGAAGAGTAGGGTTCTCAGGATTGGAAGCCACATGTCTTCCAAGGACCTGACCCTGGGCCATTGCTGGCTCTGCCAAGCATACTTGCAATTTAGAGAAGGAGCATTGTTCCTTCTCCATACATCAGGGTCTCAGGGAAAGAAAGCCTTGGGTCAGCCGAGCCTTCAACATGTGACTGTAGTTCCAGGGGTCCTAATACCCTCTTTGCCTCTTAGGCACTGCACACACATGGTGCACCAACATACATACAGGCAAAACATCCATACAAATAAAACAAAAATAAATAAAATTTAAAAAGCAAGCCAAATGAAACAAAAGCCCTAAACAAAACCCAAAAGGCTTTTCTTGTTTATTTTTCACTTAGTCACAGAGGTTCAAGGGCATATTGCCTGCATTGGTTTGTCTCTGCTCTCGTGGCAGATGGTACCACAGTGACAGGAGCTCACTTGACAATAAAAGTTTACATTGCCACATACCAAATAGAAAGGGCCTAGGGTCCCACAGGTCCGGTGAAGATACTGCCCCAGGGATTCCACATCTGCCACTAAGGGTTGTACCTTAGAGGTCCCCACCGGAACATCACCACACCAAGATACTCAGCCTCCAACACATCTAATCTGTAATACCTAACATATACATAGATAATGTAGTTTGACATAAAGAGATTATTGGCATTTATAAACCATTGGAATTAATGTATATGCTGTTTGATTTTAAGGTTGTTCTTAACATAACCTATGAGAATGGACAGGTGTATGTAAATGATTTGCCTGTAAGTAGTGGTGTAACCCGGATGCACTGTCAGACTTTGATAGGTGAGTACTACTAATTGTTCACAATGTTGCTCTGATTTAATAATACTAACTTAGTGCTGGATGTGATAAACTTCCACTTTAATGTGATAGATTATTTCTGTAATAGTAACTAAGGCTTTTAAACTCTGTTGATTATTGATAGTTTGCCTGTTCCTTCATGAGACTGGCATTTAGCTTCCAGTAGGTTAACAGTGTAAGAGTGGGCATAGATATGGGCTAGCAAAGCTCACATCCTGGAGAGGTTCTCCTCACAATTGTAGAAAAAAAAAAGAGATTTTGTGTGTATGCATGAATGAATGGGTGTACGGGTTCTACTTTATTTAATCGTCTGTCAACAGAATGTTTTTCTTTTTAAAGATTCATTAATTTTTATGTGTATGGTGTTTTATCTGCATGTACATCTGTGTACCACTTGTGTACCTGGTGCCCAAGGAGGCCTGAAGAAAATGTTGGAGCTCCTGGAACTGAAGTAGTATGCAGTTGTGAGCTGCCTTGTGGGCTCTGAGAACTGATCCCAGATCCTCAGCAAGAGCAGCAAGTGCTCTTAACTGCTAAGCTATCCCTTCAGTCCAAGTTTTTCTTTTTAAACTTTAAGGTTTTTGTTATTTAAGGAGTCAGATAATATTATGTTGGGATATACCATTTAATTTGAATAAAATAAAGAATATGGGAGGTGTTGCTGATGTTCTGTGGCTTGTGAGGAGCAGTGACTGGGCCCAGCTGGCACGGAGGTAGGGGTTAAGCAAAGGTGTCCGTGCCTGGCAGCAAGCATCGTTGAGGGCACTCCTTGAAAGCTGACTACTGCGGTGTGGGGTCACCGTCGGGGCTTTTGTTATTTTTAATCTATTCATACATTGTATGCAATGAGATATGGTCACAACTTCTCCATCGGCAAGACAGAGGGATCATCCTCTCCCTACTCCCATCCTCTCCAGCTGTGAAAAGTCACCTACTGGGTGCAAAGGATAGAGAACATTCAAAAGAGAAAAAAGAAAAAAAGGAACGTCAAAAGTAAAGCCACACAGCTTGCATGTTGGCTCTTCTCTCAGCGGCTGGATATTGGGGGTGAATACATAACTGCATATTTTGTGCCCGTGGGACTGACTGTCTTGTGGCTCTGTCACTCTCCACTGAGCCAATACGAAACCAAAGCAGAGGTGCTGCCTGCCCCTGTAACACGCGTGGCACATTCAGACTGCAGACCAGAAAGCATTTCCTTGTCTAATGAGTGTGAGCCACTGGAAGGACTTGCCAGCTCATCTCTGCTATCATAAACCTGAGACTGTTAAGGTCAAGAATGAAGGAAACCAATAAAATGTGTTTGTTGCTGTCTGGTTCCAAGGAAATGTCATAGAAATCACCAACTACAATAAGAGCTTCAATGGCAGGTTTTTTTTTCTTTCTAAAATCTGTTTTTTTTTCTCTCTCTTAATAGTGAAGCGTGAAAATCTGGAAAATTTGGAGGAGAAAGAATATTTTGGAATTGTCACTGTAAGGATCTTAGTTCATGAGTGGCCCATGACATCTGGTTCCAGTTCACAGCTAATTGTTATTCAAGAAGAGGTGGTAGAGATTGATGGAAGACAAGTGAGACACTGTGCTTGTTAACTGGGGGTGAATCGTGCTGTGTGTGCAGGTGGTGTTTTGTTTCTGACTCAGTGAAGAAGGTTCCTCCCTTAGTTACTTTTCTATTGCTGTGAAGATACTGTCACCATGACCAAGAAGAAAACATTTAATTGGGGCTGGCTTACAGTTTCAGAGGGTTAGTCCATGATCATCATGGTGGGAAGTATGGCAATAGGCAGACAGACATGGTGTTAAAGAAGTAGTTGAGAGCTGAGCTGTATCTTGATCCTTAGGCAGAGAAAGAGGGGAGAGAGAGAGACAGAGAGAGACTGGGCCTCAGAGCTCACCCCAGGGCACACCTCTTCCAACAGGCCACAGTTCCTAATCCTTCCCAAACAGTTCCACTAACTGGGGAACAATCATCAAAACAAATGAGCCTGTAGGGGCCATTCTCATTTAAACTACCACAGTACTTTAGAATTGTCTGGTTTTAACGATATTTAGGATTTTTGTTATTTTTACATTTTTAAAAAGATCTCACATTCATATACCTTTATATCATTTAAAATGTGATGAGCATCAGCAAACAAAGTGAAGGGACTTGATTGGTTCATAGTTCTGTTGCTGTTTCCTCAATGGTGTGAATGAAGCAGCCTTGAAGGTGTAAATACCTCACAGTGGGCATGGGGGGAGTAAGAAGCAATTGGCTGAAGGTTTTTAGTCATAGATCAAGGAGGAAAGTTCACTTTTAAACTCTAGGGCATTATTTACAGTAAAAGGTATGTATTTTTTCTTTCATAGGCTCAACAAAAGGATGTTACTGAAATTGACATTTTAGTTAAGAACCAGAGAATACTCAGACATTCAAACTTTTCCCTTCCTTTGGAAGAAAGCATGCTTTATTCTCTTTCCCAAGACAGTGACATTTCACTTACCCTTCCCAACTTTTCCAAAGAAGGTAATTTAAAAGACCATTATTTAAAATATTAATGAAATTATTTTGCCTCATATGCTCTTTTTTTTTCCAAGACAGAATTTTTTCCTTGTAACCCTGGCTGTCTTGGAACTCACTCTGTAGATCAGGCTGGCCTCAAACTCAGAGATCCACCTGCCTGTCTCTGCTTCCCGAGTGCTGGTGTTAAAGGCATGCACCACACCCAAGCTTATATACTTAAAAAAAGATTTTTATTTATGTGTGTGTGTATGTCATGTGTGCATGCGTGTGTGTGTGTGTGTGTGTGTGTGTGTGTACACGTACCTCCAGAGGCCAAAAAAGAGTCAGATCCCTGGAGCTGGAGTCACAAGGAGGATACTGGGAACTGAACTCGGGTCTTCTGGAAGAGCAGCTGGCCAGGGCCAGCCCTCTGGTCTCTATATGCTCCTAAACATTTTTGTCATTACGTACAAATGCTGCTATATATCTTTACTTATTTAATGTATTCAGAAATAGGCTTCTTTGAAAAGATACTCTAAGAGTGGGACCAAAGCAGAACTTTTACATTTTTATTTTGTTGTTTTGTTTTTTGAACATAGGGTTTCTCTATAGCTCTGGCTATCCTGGAACTCACTCTGTAGACCACTATACCTGGTAGAACTTTTACATTTTATTATATTCCCTTCTTTTCTCTTTCTTCCTCCTTCCTTCCTTCCTTCCTTTCTTCCTCCCTCCCTCCCTCCCTCCCTCCCTCCCTCCCGTTTTCCTTCCTTTCTTTCGACAGGGTCTTACCATAGCCCAGCCTGTTCTGTAATGTTATAGGTAGACCAGGGTAGCCTTGAATTTGTGCTGCTCCTGCTTTACAAGTGCTTGGATTACAGGGGTGAGCTCCATACCCAGCAGAACTGAAAATGCAGGCTTTCTGTGTGAAAACCTAAGTTCTGTAGCCCCTTAGAGTGGTGTTCTTCTTCTGGTGTTAGATAAGTAAATAAAATTCTTGTTCTTTAATGGTGAAATATATGTTAGGACAGTAGTCACAAATGTCACTGGTGTGCTCTGTTCGGGCTTAGAGAGGACGCCAGCATGCTGCTAGCATTTTGATGACTTTGTTCTCCCTCTTCAGTAGAAAGCATTAGTTCATTGCAGACCACCAGCCATTACCTCGTCGGGAATGTGGAGACCACCGTAGAGGGAAATGCATTACCTGGCAAATTGCCCGAGACGCCTCTCAGAGCAGAGCCTCCATCTTCATACAAGGTAAATCTAACATTGGCGTTATCTTGATATTGTTTTGCTATAAGCAGTTATGTTTATAGTGAGGAAGATAAATGTGTCCTTAAAATGAAGATGAAACCATAAAGATTAAAACAGTGGATCATTATTAATGATGGGTACATTATAGTTTTGTCTTGTTTTTTGTTTTGTTTGTTTAGTTTATAGCCTAGGCTGAGCTCAAACTCACAAAGATCTTCCTGTCTCCATCTCAGAGCTGGTACTAGAGGTGTAAGTCACCGCACCTGACTCACTCATTTATTCTGTGGTGCCTGCCAGAGGACAGCTTTCAGGAGTTGGCCCCAGGGATACTCAGGTCATGAGGCTTGGCCACAAGTTCCTCCCTGAGCTACCTTGCCGGCCATTATCTTAATGTGGTATTCAAAGTGTTCCAATTTTCTTCTATAAACCTCATTTAATGACAGAGTCAGATCATGATTATAAAGGCCTTGGGTTTCATGAGGTTGGGAATCTTCAGTTCCACAGCTCGTTCTCGAATCTCCACTCAGCCCTCACCTTGTATACACCATCTGTAGATACAGTTCTGCTCCCAAAGGTCTGTGCAAGTAATTCTCACTGAAGGTCAGATTGCTGATTTGGGTCTTGACTAGGTGGGTAGTGTGCACTGTGGCACCTCTATCCCCCACCTCCCAGGCAGGTCAGCCTCAGAGCAGACTGTCTTCACAGCCCAGATCATCAGTGTCCGTATTTGGTTCCTGAAACATCTCTAGAGCCGTGGGCCTTCCCTGTTCTAAAAGCTGTGTGTTTGTTTCTTCCTCTCCTTGTCTTCTCCCTGCAACAGGGGATAGTTGTCAGTAGTCTGTCAGCATTTATACTTCCTTGATCTGTAGCTAGACAGCAGGATAAACAATTTTTGCACGTGTCTTGGGAACATAATTTTTAAGATTGTAAAAGCTTTTCTTTGAGTATATTTTAAAATAAATTTGTCATGTTATTTATATATGTCCCTCAGTCACCCCATCCCATCACTGTGGAACTAAGGAAAAGCACTCATTTTTGAGTTATTTATCCCAAAACAGATTTCTTATTTTTTGAGTTGGCTTTGACACACACATAACACTATTATAATCAAGACACAGGTTGTTTCTGTCACTCAAACCCAAAACACTAAGAAATTTTACCAGGCATGGTGGCACACACCTTTAATCCCAGCACTTGGGAGGTAGAGGCAGGTAGATCTCTATGAGTTTGAGGCCAGTCTGGTCTACATAGTGAGGTCCAGGCCAGCCAGGCTACATAGAGAGACCCCCATCTCAAAAGAAAATAGAAATTTTAAATTTTACTTTATGGTACTGGCCTTTCTGATCAAAACCCTCTTCCCAGGTAATGTGCCAGTGGATGGAAAAGCTCAGGAAAGTACTCTGTCGGTTCTGGGGCAGTGTGTTCCCGGTGTTCTTCATGTTTCTGAACGTCATGGTGGTTGGAGTTTTAGGAGCAGCAGGGGTCATAGCCGTGTTAAAGGTGCTTTTCCCAGTTTGTGAGAACAGGTAAGTCATGTGTTTGAGACATTATTAATCTTTACTATTAGAAAGTAAGTTATATGGCTATCTGCTGCGATCAGATTGGTGACTGCCCTAATTGCTATCCGAGACACTCTATCCAGTAACTGATGGACACAGACAGGCCCTGTGCTGAGCTCTAAGAGCCTTCTGAAGAAAGGGAAGATGGATTCTACTATCCGGGGGGTCGTGATGGGGGAACCCACAGAGACAGCAAACCTGAGCTAGCTGGAGCTCATGGATGCTGGACCAACAGTGAATGAGCTTGCATGGGACCGACCTAGGTCCTTTGCAAGTGTGTGACGTTCGTGTAACTTGGTCTCTTAGGAAGGCTTCTAACAGTGAGAGCAGGTCCTCTCCCTGGAGCTTAGCAGGCTTTTGGTATTTTGGTAGCCTGTTCCCCATACTGAATTACCTGGCCCCATCTTAACATAAGAGGAAGAGCTCGGTCCTGCCTCAACTTGATGCGCCATGCTTTGTGCAAGCCCATGATAGGCCTGTCCCTTTCTGATGGAGGAGTAGATGGAGAGGGAGGTGGATGGGAAAGAGGAGGGGACGGGAGGAGAGGAGGGAGAGAAAAATGATTAGTATATAAAATAAATGAAAAATGTTATCTAAATTAAAAAAAAGTTATAGTCAGGGAGTAGTAGCACACACCAGCACTCAGGAGGCAAAGACAGGCAGATCTCTTTAAGTTTGAAGCCAGCCTAGTCTACAAAGTGAGTTCCAGGATAGCCAGGGCTATACAGAGAAATGTCTTTTGCTGCTTGTATGGGGCAGGGTCTCATGTAGCCCAGGCTGGCCCCAAATTTGGCCATGTAGCTGAGGATTACAGATGTGTGCCAGCAAGCCTGTGTGTCCCTGATTTCATTGGCTACTTGTGGCCATCGGCAAACAGGTTCTTTCATTTCACTCTACTCTTCATTACTCCTCTTGGTGCTCACATTACAGGTCATGAAGTTACGCTGCTGAATGCCCAAGAAAGGGTTAAAGTGGCCACAGAATTCTGAGGGCAAAGGCAGAGAGCCTGTAGAGATCCAGTCACTGCCCACTATTAGATATTAGCACAGTCTATATTAGCTGTTCAGACACTGGCTGGGCTTCCAAAGCACAGGGCTGGCTCCAGGCACAATGGTTCTGTGAATGGCAGTTCTAGTCAGTCTTGTCGGGCAGAAATAGGTTTAGGAACATTAATTACCTGTGCCTCCTGATGGCCTGGTGACTGCTTAGTTGATGGGTGACTCCAGTCTTGAGTACCTGCTTTTTGTTGTTCAGTTTGGATATTTTTAGGTGGGTCTCCATATGTAGACTTAGGCTGGCTTTGAATTCATGAATGACCTTCCAGCCTGTGCCTCCTGAGTATGGGGATTCTAGGTGTGTGCCACCACACCTGGCTTACACATGACACAGGTGAGGGGACTGCATCATCCATGCATCTGGTGTACTTGGTAACTTCCCTGGCCTGGCCCTTATGCTTCTCTGCTAAGTTAGGAGCCAGTAATTTATTTCAATCATCAGCCTTTTTCACGTGCTCAGCAGCTGGTGGTGACTGAGATGCAGAGCAAGACAGGGTCACTGAGAATCAGCACTTGGACTCAAAATGAAGCAGCAGACTGCTGCATCACACAATAAGATGGCACATGCAGCTCGGAAGCTGCTGTTGAACGCCACGGAGTAACTTAGAGCAGCAGTCTGACCAGCTCATGGCCAGTCAGCTTGGGATTTTAAGATGACCGTGGCTGCTGGCTTAATGGGAGACACTTGGTTTGATATGAAAACCTACTGTGTGTCAGTGGACAGTAACTAGAAAGGTTTCTCCTTTCACCAACCTACACCAACCAGTCAAGGGTGGTGACAGCTCTTGCCCTAAAGACTGTGCCCTCCTTCCTGCAGGACCAGGCAGTGATCTTTGTTCCCTTCTAGTCTCTCAGCATGTTTGGTTAAAGCATTTGTACAACCTGTATAAACCATGAAAGGGAAGGTGGACTGTACCCTTAAAGTGATGCTGTGTACACCAACCTCCTGGCTGGGTGACACTGGCAATAATGACTTATCTTGTATTTCAGAGGCATTCTTCAGGTGGATAAGATGAACGTTATAACAGTGGCACCTATCATCTTATATCCAGAGGGCTCGGAGAAAACAGCAGAAAAACTTCAAGATAAAACGTATATTTAAAACACCATCTTCAATCGTGGACTTGGAATTGCTCTGCTGACTCCAGACTTGCCATTTGAATACCATTCTACTTAAATCATTAATCAATTTATACATAGAAATTGCCAAATTCCTAAGACTGCCTGAAAATTGACCTTTACAATGCCAAGTTAGAGTTTACCTCGTTCCATACACAGGCTGGCTGTTCCAAAGATGAATTATTAAGGAAAATTTAAGTGGAAAAGATGTGACTTCAAAATAACCAGAATGAAAACAAGGTGAGACAGACACCAAGTGCCAATAGCTTCCAGGTGCCTTTGCTGCAGAAACTGTATCTATTTGATAACTATTGTAAGGTTTTATAAGAAGCACTTTATGAAATTCTAATTTAAAAGCTGAAGAATTTAACACTTTTTTTTTACCAGTACAATGTGCCTTTATATCACACATGACTCAGTATGAAATCACTGAAGTATACCATGGTCTGTGTCCATGCCAACTGCTGACCTTGACTGTACTGGGATTTAGAAGTAGTAGTGACATGTTCTCACTCTAAAATAAATGTTCTTTTAAAAAAAAAAGAATTGCTTTATTTTTAATTATGTGCATGGGGGGGCTAGGTGCACATGAGTACAAATGCCTGCTGAGGCCAAAAGAGGGCATTGGATCCCCTGCAGCTAGAGTTAGAATGGCTGAGCTGCCTGATGTGGGCACTGGGAACGAAACTTGGGTGGTCTGCAAGAAAAGGAAGCATTTTAACCACAAGGTTTTCCCTCCAGCCCCCTCCCTCGTCTAATAGGATAAAAGTATAGCCGTTTGGGTTAAGTTTACCTAAGTGAGCATCACTCACTATACATGACTGAAAGTGAAGCTCAGCTCTTTCAAAGAAGCTATCATCTTCATGGAATTAAGAATGTAGCCTCAACCTTCTGGTTGAATAGTACTGTTTATAAACGTTTCACCTTGGGCTGGAGAGATGGTTCAGAGGTTAAGAGCACTGGCTGCTCTTCCAGTGGTCC
>LOEQ01002186.1:203763-219644 GCA_001685075.1 Bramus lutescens | reverse complement strand
AGAAAGAGGGAACTAGAGAGATGACTCAGAGATGAAAACACCGGCTTCTCCTCTAGAAGACCCGGGTTCAGTTCCCAGCACTTACATGGTAGCTCAAAATAGTCTATAGTCCCAGTCCCAGGGAATGTGATAACCTCTTCTGGCCTTCTCAGGCACTGCATGCACATGGTACATAGGACATACATGCAGGCAAAACACCCATACACATAAAAGAAAAGGAAAAATATTTTAAGTTTTTTGAAATGAGAAAGAACATGAAATTGGGTTGGTAGGAAAGGGGGAAATGTGGGAGAAGTTGGGGGACAGGAAAAAGAATGATAAAAATATATTGTAGGGAAGCCTGAAAGAATAAGTAATGAACCTTGACTGAGCATCACAAGTTCAATGTCATCCTCAGATACATACAGAGTTTAAAGCCATCCTATGATAGAGGAGACCCTGACTCAAAAAACTAAATCAATTACTTAGAACATAGGTCTTAAGTACTGTACAACATGAGAACATGTTTAAAGAAGTATCACCTGGGTATGGTGGCACATGCCTATAATCTCAGCATCCAGGCAGATGAGGCAGGAGGACTGCTGTGAATTTTAAGTTAGCCAGGATTATATAGCCATGACCCCGTCTCTTAATTCAAAACGGAGAAGAAAGTATCATCAAGTCATAGGAGAGGCAGAAGAAGTGTTAGGTCTTCAAGAAAGGGAGTTCACATTAATTATGGGCCCTGACTCGGCTACAGGGCCAAAACTCCCAACTATAGGTACTGCCTTGGGACTCAGCCAATGCTCACTTGTCATTCAAGTAACATACTCCTATAGATGCAAAGGGATTTATTTAATGACAGTTAAGGTTTTCCCAGGCAGCTCTGGGGAAGCCAGTAAAGAAATGCATTTTGGTATGCCTTTGTATACCTCAATATGAAAAGCACTGTGGGGCTGTAGTGCAAAGCTAACCCAAGGCCCTAGGTTTGGAGAAAAGAATGATGCCAGCCAGCATTAGGAGGAAGCCTCTTCCCACAGAATAAATTAGCTTACATCCATATAAAACTACACTTGAAAACATATCCAACCTGTGAGGTGGTTGACACATGCATTTAATCCCAGCACTTGGGAGGCAGAGGCTGATGGATTTCTGAGTTTGAGGTCAGCCTGGTCTACAAAGCGAGTTCTAGGGCTACGCAGAGAAAACCTGTCTCAGAGGGGAAAAATAAAATAATGTGTGTGTGTATCCCAATCATTTTAAAACATGCAATATCAAGCTCCAAGGTGTTAAGACTTGTATTAAGCAATTTACTTGTATCAGTTGACTATCACTGAGGGAAACTGCATGTGTGCATGTGCACGAGTTTGCATGGGCATAAGTACGATATGCATGTGGAGGTCAGAGGTCAACCTTGAATTCTGAGTAATGTCTCCCACTGGTCTGGGACTCGACCACGAGATTAAGCTGGCTAGACAGCAGAGTGCCCTAGGGACCTGCCTGCCTTTGCCTCCCCAGCTCTGGGATTACAAGTACACACTGCCAGGTCCTAGTGTTGTACTTTCCCAAAAGTTGCATATTAATGTCTTCTACGTAAAGGAATGGAGGTTCAGAAAGGGAGGAACCTGCTAAAGGCAACTGCTAGAAAAGTGACTGATATGGAATCTGAACCCAACAATTTACGCTTAGTTTTTGAAATTTTGAGATATTGGCCATATGCTTTCCCCCTTTTTCTCAAGCACTGGGAAAATAATTTTTTTCAAAATTATTAGAGAGTCTCCATTAGACTGCTATTATGCTATGAACTAGTAACAAGCCATTAAAAGTCTGTTAAAAATTGCATCCTGGTTTATGAACTACATCTAAGAGGAAGTAGAAATAAAAACCAAAATAAGAAGAAATTTTCCACAAAATGGATAACTGAGATGAAGCTAATTTGTCTCATTAATTATTTACTTATTTGAGCTTAGAAAGTGTAAGATCCAGGATTGTATCAGAAAGATCACCCAAGACGCTTTCCACTAGGATTAAGAATTCATGTCTTGGAGCTGGAAAGATTGACTGTTCAGCAGTTAGGAGCACTGGCTAATCTTCCACAGGACCCGAGTTCAATTCCCAGAACAACATAGTGGCTTACAACCATCTATAATGAGATCTGTCTGGCACTCTCTTCTGGTGTGCAGGCAAAACACTGTATACATAATAATAAATCTCTATTTTTTTTAAAGAGAGAAACTCAAAATAAGAATGGAAGAAATTAATTCAAACATTGGTCATTGAACTCAAGGAGGCAGCTGGAGAGACGGCTCAATGGTTACTTGATGGTTGTTACTGCTCTTGGGAACATTTGGAGTTTAGTTCCATGCACCCACAAGAGGGCATTCACAAACACCTATTACTCCAGCTACAGGAGATTTGGCACCCCCTTCTGGCCTCCACAGGCATCTGCACATGAGTACACAAACCTCACAAGACATATAGAAATGCACACAATTAAAAGTAAAATTAATCTTAAACTTAAGGTTGTTGACATAGCTGATAGGTTAGAGGTGATCTAAGTTTCATGGCATGGACTGCTCTTCCAGAGAACCCAGGTATTCAATTCCCAGCACCCACATGGCAGCTCAAAACCACCTGTAACTCCAGTTCCAGGGTACCAAACACCCATGCTAAAACATGAATGCATATAAAATTAGAAAAAAAAAAAGATTTTCATCTTTGGCCTGTTAAAATACAGCCTTTACCATGTCACAACTAGGCATGCTGTCTAACAAACATAATTATGAAGCTGGTAAAGATGGTTCAAACAGATAAAAGCACTTGTTGCACAAGTGTGAGCCCTGGAACCCACTAAGGTGCAAGGAACTGCTCTACAAAACTGTCCTCTGATGTCCACTTGAGTGTGGTAGTATGCACCTGCCCTGTGCCCCACCACACACACACACACACACACACACACACACACAAATAATGAAATTTAAAACAAACCAACTAACCATAATTATTCTAGACTCTTACAGCACATTAGTAATGCTAATGCCATAGTGTGCACATGCTCAGGAACTAGATATAGCCCTACCTCTGGAGGAAAGGAGATAAACAGAAACCCAAGTCATTCATATTTACAGAGGTCCTTGGCAGAGTGTCATCTTATCCATGTAAGGGGGAAAGTAAGAGGTCTGGAATCTCTAGAGCTATCTCAAACATTACCATTTCAAACAGAAGACGGACAAGCTTCTCAGACTCTCCTCTGTATTTGGAAGTCAGCGTTGATGAAGAGACGTTGAAGAATGTTGTCTTGCACTCTGTAGCAACTGCTTTAGCAAGGAGTGTTTTCCCAGTACCAGGTGGGCCAACCATCAGTACTCCCTGTAGGAGTAGAGCAGTGTATAACAGTGTAAGCAAAGACTTCATCTGCCATTGCTATTTCCTTCCCTTTTCTGTTTTTTTGAGGAAGATAAAAACAAACAAGGCCTTCACCTCCCGGACTCCAATGATCCTCCTGCTCTATTCTCTGGAGGAGTGGGGCTATCAATGGACACCACCTTGTCCAATAGCTTGCCCTTGTTCTAATGAAAAATACCAAGTATCAAATTTCACTAAATTTATGAAACAATGAGACAAAGAACAAGGAGAAAAATGAATGATATTTCATAACAAAGTTTTACTTATTTACTTTTTGATATAGGGTCTCATTAATTTAGCACTGGCTGGAGTGGAACTCGCTCTGTAGACCAGGCTGGCCTCACACTCACAGAGCTCCACCTATCTCTGTCTCCCAATTGCTGGGATTAAAAGTATGTGCCATCACTACTGGATCAAATACCTTTTCTATTACACAAAAGGAAGATAGTAACACTAAAAGTTTGAAATTCAGTTAAGAAAAGATAATTATTATTAATCATTCAAAAGATTAATTATTAATAATTGATACTTTAACAAGCAGATAAATGCTCACTCTTAACCCATATTCCTTTAAATAGCTCCTTTTCATATCATCTCCAAAACTACTATGACAAATCATGTGATGTGATAATGGAACACACAGCCAATGGGTCCTATGTGCAAGCAGAAGGTCACTCTAAGTGTGCTGTGTGCAGGCAGAATGGTCCCCAACACTGTACTTCTTACTCTGGGAACCTTGCACTGGTTTGGTCAAAACAAAATTCTGAACAATACAAATAAACTTTTTCAATTTTTTTGGTGGAGAGATAGGGCCTTACTCTAATCCAAGCTGTCTTGGAGCTCACCATGTAGCCCAGGCTTACCTCAAAGCCAATGTGATCCTCCTGCCTAAGATTCCTGAGCACTGGATTACAGGCTTGAACTACTACACCTGGTTTAAATTTTTCCTTACTCCACTTTCTCCAATCTGAGTAAGTAACGGCTCTCCACAGCAGCACTGCATGTCCTCTGACGACTTACTTTCCATGGTCTCCTAATGCCCTTAAAGAATTCTGGCATCCACATTGGTAACACCACTGCTTCCTTAAGCAACTTTTTAGCTTCTACTAAATCAGCAATATCATCCCTGAAAGAAAAGATACTTTATCAGCCAACCCCTTACATTATATATCCAACCCTATAATCATCACCCTGACAACCATCACCCACACAGGATTTTATGGCACAGACAAAACACTAGTCTTACACTCTAATCAGGATACACAGAGGATAACCTTTGTCTTTCGTTCTTGGTAATAATGGTTTTCACTTTAACTCAGGAGAGCATAGATCCCATTCATTCATTCTCTATGCCACCAGGCTAGTTTAAAATTTGTGATGTGATATGAGCTAAGTCAAGTTTAAGCACATCCTTAACTAAAAAGCTTGGGACCATAAATGTTTGCATACACCTCACCACTTGAGCATTCTCTGATCCAAAACTGTTCAAATTAATTTCATCTAAAACTCTCCAAACTTTCTAAAGATAATATATTTGCTTGCTTAAAAAAAAATGTGGCTTAAGGCCCTAAGTTGGATAAATGAATGACACAAGCCAGTACTTAGGAGGAAGCCTGTTCCCACAGAAAAAAAGTCATTTAACTCTCTCTACACTTGAAAATATATCCAATAACCAGACAGTCAGTAGTGGAGCATACTCAGGAGGCAGGAGGATCTCTGAGTCTGATGACAGCATGGTCTACAGACCTAGTTCCACGACAGCCAGGGCTACACAGAGAAATCCTGTTTTCAAAACCAAACCCAAAACAAAACAAAACAAAACAAAAAATAAACTTGAGGGGGCTGTAGGGATGGCTCACTAGTTAAGAGCACTGGCCGCTCTTCCAGAGGTCCAAGTTCAATTCCCAGCACCCATATAGCAGCTCATAACTGTCTGTAATTCCAGTTCCAGGGTATCCGACACTCTCACACAGACACATGCAGGCAAAACACCAACTCATGGAGCTGGAGAGATGGCTCAGAGGTCTTCTCTTCCAGAAGACCTGAATTCAATTCCCAGCAACCATGGTGGCTCACAACCATCTATAATGAGACCTAATGCCCTCTTCTGGCCTGCAGGTGTATATGCAGGCAGAACACTGTATACATAGTGAATATATTATATATAATAAATAGATAAATCTTTTAAAAACCACCAACTCACATAAAGTAAAAATAATTATTTTTTTACATGTGGATATTGGTGCATCTTTGGATTTCTGGTTTTTCAGATTAGGGATGCTGAACCTGCATTATCATTGAAGCATCTTATATTTCATAACTCAAATGGCTTAGAAAAATGGCTATTTAAAAAATAACAAATAAGGCATAGAGCAGATATAGCTGCTAAGCTTCCAACTTTACTAAGAGGCAGACACCAACAGTAAAAGAACATCAACATCATTACAAAGCCACTAGAATACCTATCAGTACTACTAGTGTATGCAGCAGTTTTATTCTGAAAATAGATTTTTACTGCATAAATATGTGTAAGGATAATGTATATTTCTACTGTATAAATATTTTAATTGAAAGTATGTAACAAGCCAGGCAGTGGTGGTGCACGCCTTTAATCCCAGCACTCAGAAGGCAGAGGCAGGAGGATCTCTGCGAGTTCGAGGCCATCCTGATCTACTAAAGCTAGTTCCAGGACAGGCTTGATAGCTATAGCAAAACCCTGTCTCTTAAAACCAAAAAAAAAAAGTATGTAACAGAATACAACTTGTAGAAAAGTGATCTCTTATAAGACACTATAAAAATGAATAGATCCTTTATTAGATATAAAGTTGAGGATCTTCCACTAATAGCAAATAAAAGAAACATCTACCATAAGCCATAGACATAAACAAAATGCATTCATAAAAACCTCTACCTATGGCTGGCGAGCTTGCTCAGTGTGTAAAAGCAGTCACTGAACAAGACTGAGGGTCTGGTCCTCAGAACTCACAGAAATGTGGGTGAGAAATGAGTTTTCTCCGATCACCAATATGCGCCGTAACACACGGTCTACCCCATCATACACACAATAATAAGAGTTTCTGCTTTTTCATAACAATAAGAGATTTGGTTTGGGTTTTTTTGTTGTTTTTTGGGTTTTGGGTTTTTTCGCTTGCTTTTTGTTTTTTCTTTATGAATCCCTGGCTGTCCTGGAACACAAAGATCTACCTACCTTTGCCTCCCAGGAGCTGGTGTTAAAGGCATGTATCACCACCACAGGACAATAATAAAAGTTTAAAACAAACAAACAAACAACAAAAACCAAACCTCAATCTTTTCAACATTAGAAAGGGGCCCATGAAATGAAATTTATGTTCTTAGTCCCTCTTAGTATATGATTTATTAATTTAAAACAATCTTAAGAACTAGGGATATTCTGTTGGCAAAGAACTTGCCTCATATGTATGAGACCCTGTGTTCAATACCTAACATCACACACACACACACACACACATACACACACACACACACACACACACACACAGAGCTTAGTGAATGGCTCACTGGTAAGAGCACTGGCTGCTCTCACAGAATGCCAGATTTGATTCCCACAATGCAGCTCATAAGCATTTGTAACTCCAGATCCAGGAGATAAGACACTGCCTTCTGCCCTCCACAGGCAAAATACTCATTCACATAAAATAATACACTTAAAATGCAAAATACAAATAAAAATAAAAAAAACCACTTCAAACTAAAGTCTGGATAATGTAGTACAATTAGTTTAATACTTGGTTAGGAAGGACAAGCAAGCCCTGGAGCCCTCACCATCACTATATAACTTGGCCACTGTAACGTATGCCTGTCATCTCAGTGCTCAGGTCTAAAGGACAAAATTCAATGCCATGCTGGCTACACAGCCATTTTGAAGTCAGTCTGCACTACAGGGAACCCTGTCTCACAACAAACAGAAATAAAAATCTCAAGAAAACATGTGGGTAATGCAGCTTTCCATTGTATGTCCTGTTCATACCACAGATTCTCTAATTGTCTTCAAAGACAGATCTATGGCACATACTCAGATTTTCACCATCTTCCAAAACTGTCATCAGCTCAATTATCTTGTGATGTGACTTACCACCGAACATTGGGATTCTGAGAAATTATATCTCTTTCCAAAGCTTCTACCAAGTCCTTGTCATATCCAGTGCTGTCAAATTTATGTGCCTCTGGTTCCGTAACTGCAGCAGGTGATTTGTTCTACATGAGGAGATAAAAAACAGAAGAAGTTTTAATTTAAAGTTTGTATTTTGTTTCTGTGAATCAGAAATAATGATCAAACCAAAGTGATTTTGTTTATGGTATGGTCTCCTAGTGTAAACCCAACACTAGTCAAACTTCTGACCCTCTTGCCTCCCAAATCAATGGTATTACCACCACACCTGGCCAAGGAAAACCAATTCTAATTAATCAATGTAGTTTTTTACAAGACACCATAGGCCAGAAGGAAGTGGTGCAGTATTTCCCAAGTGCACAAGGAAACCCGGAGTCCTTTCAGCACACTAGCCTTAAGAAATGAAGAGGACAGGAAGGCAGTCTCAGAAACGGGTGTGGGAACACATGCCCAGAATCCCAGCACTTGGGAATTAGGAACAAGAGGACTGTGAGACACCTCACTAAACCAAACCAAACCAAAACCACACCCCTCAAAACAAACACACAAACAAACCTCAGATAAGAAACTAGCAAAACTTTAGCAACCTCAAAACATGGGCAGGTCAGGAAACAATACATGGAACTATGTAAATATGGCAGGCTTTATTTACCCAAGTTTTCTAAATTACATTGAACAACAAAAGCACAAATTACTAGTCTGATGCAGTTCTAAATTAATACAGAGGAAATGTTTATAATTGTAAAAAGGGAGAATAAAGAGATATAGAAGACTTCTGTACTCAGAAGTCATAAAATGACTATTAGCCAATCACTTCACAACACCCCCATATCAATAGATAGATAGATAGATAGATAGATAGATAGATAGATGATAGATAGACAGATCAATAAATGTGTATCTACTTAATTTAAGTAAAAATTAAATTAATTTTTAGTTCTGGACAAGCAGTGGTAGCACATGCCTTTAATTCCAGCACTTAAGAGCCAGAGGCAGGCAAATTTCTGTGAATTCAAGGCCAGTCTGGTCTACAAAGCAAGTTCCAGGACAGCTAGAGCTGTTACACAGAGAAATCCTATCTTGGGGTGGGGGGAAAAGACAAAACAAAAACCATTTTTGTTTCATGGGGGCTGGAGAGAACACTCAGTAGTTAAGAGCACTGGCTTCTCTCCAAGAAGTTATGAGCTCAATTCCCAGCACTCACACGGCCCTTCCACTGGTCTGTAACTATAGTCCTAGGGGATCCAGTGCTCTCTTCTGGTGTGCAAAGGAACATGCAGACAAGACATCCACACACATCAAATAAGTAAATCTCACTTCTGTTGGTGTGTGTGTTTAAGTATGTCACATGGGTGTGGAATTCTCTGGAGATGGAGGCAGAGGAGATTGAGTGCCCTGATGGAAGAGTTAGGAATCAAACTCAGGAAGAGCACTAGGTGTACTTTAGCCACTGTGCCATCTCCCAAGCTCCACCTTTCACTTTCAAAGGCCATAACATTTACCTTTTCCTCTCTTCCTTTATTCTGTTCTTTCTTTTCCCGACTACGAACAGCTTTCCCTCTGTCATTGTGAAGATGCTGTGCAGATGGACGGTGAGCTCTGACGATTGTGCCTGGGCGGTTACTATGTGGTTTAGGGTCATTGTACTGAGAAGACTGGCGTTTCCTAGGTCCTGGTGAGGGTCTAAACATCACAAGATCATTAAAATCATGGTCAGTTCCTGAAGGAGCAGGGTACACACCCAGCTAACGAGAAGAACTAAAGAAGTCAAGGCAAACAGCGAGCACAAACTTTAGGATGCTGAAACCCAGGTAATCTGACGTAGCTGCTATGGCCAATGACAGGGATGCAGTACTGTCATATTTTAGAAACAAGGTGAAGTAAAAGTCCCTTCTACTTAGGACATTATTGTACAGCAAAGAGAATCCAAAATTAAGTCTGATTGCTAGAAAGTGAAAAAAGAGCAGTTATCAGAAAACAATGTTCATCAGAAGAACCAAAATGCAAATGCTGGATTTCTTCTACCAAGGCTACATAAGCAATTCAGTGTGATTCTACTTAGAATATATTATAATCTTGTTGTTTAGCTAAAGGTTTTAATAATTTCCCTATTCTAAAAGACTAGGATGAAAGTTGGGTACGGTAGTACATGACCTTTACTCTTAGCATTTGAAAGACAGAGGCATGTGGATGGATCACTGTGAGTTAGAGACCAGGCATACATAGCAAATCCAAAGTTAGAGTTATATATTAGACCCTGTCTCAAAACAGAAAAGAAAAAAAAAAGGAAGGGAAAGAAGGAAGGAGAAAGGAAGAAACAAAGAAAGAAAAGGGAAAAAAGGTGGTGGCTGAAGAGATGGCTTAGCAATTAAGAGTAGTTGTTGCTCTTGCTGAGGACCTGGATTCTCAGTTTCCAGGACACACATAGCAGCTCACAATTGCCTGTGACTCCAGTTTCAGGAACTAGCAGAACTTTATCAATCTCAAAACATGGACAGGTCAGGAAACAATACATGGAACTATGTAAATATGGCAGGCACCAAGTACACAGGTGGTAGACACGTATACATACAGACAAAACATTCATACACATAAAATAGGTAAATAAAAATAAATACCGGTGGAAATTTCAAAATCTCATGGAAGGTACGTCATGCTCATATATAAACCACTTGTTTCACTTTGATTCAGTGGCAGAATTTAGACCTCCATATTTAGTGGCTCTTTGATTAATGTGGGATGAATAAAAACACACAAAACCCAAAAAGAACAAAAAGGAAAAGGCCCTATTCTCAAGTACCTCAGGGTATACTTCAATGCAAAGAAAGTATATTATCTAAAGTCAGTGCACCTTAGTTGTCTGGTTTTTGTTGTTGTTGTTGTTTTGTTTTGTTTTAAAGATAGGGTTTCTCTGTGTAGCCTTGGCTGTCCTGAAATTCACCTTGTAGACCAGGTGGGCCTTAAATTCAGAGATCTGTCTCCTGCTGCCACCCACATGCTGGGATTAAAGACACATGCCACCAGATACCACCTGGCACTTTATTGATTACTCATTTGCTGTCTCTTAGTAGAAAACTGGGCATAAATGCCAAAGAAAGCCAAGCAGGCTCAAAAGCCTGCCAGTCTAAATCCCTCGATTTACATATGGAAAAATATGACTTCCAGATGCATGCATGGTTTTCCAACAGTCAGTCACAGAGTGAAGAAAACTCCAGTTCCCAGATGTCCTCAGTCTGTAAGATGAGTCAGCCACTTTCAGCCCATGCACCCATAGCTCCGGCTAATTTCTACCTCAATTTGATACACATTTAAACAATTCTAAAAGGACATTTCAGTATAAATGTTCCCCATGTCCCTGTCTCCCAGCAATCTAGTAGTCCCATCTCCTAGATATGGCCAAGGCAAAAGCTGTCAGTTTCTTGGGCAAGTCTTCTTAAAAAGTCTCCACTTACCTTCGCTCAACAGGTACAGGCAAGGACCACACTTCTCCCTCAGAAGCCGGAAGCTCATGCTGTGCAGCTTTTAGAGGAGTGCTGTCTAGTTTAAAGCTTTCGAGTGTTTTCATGATGTCCTTAACATGCTTAGCTTCCACATTTATTTCCTGCCAAACCTGGTTTCAAAGAAGAAAATGACTAAATTTCTTTAAGAAATCACTGCCAAAGTTAAACTTAGGGCCATTTCCTCTGTTAGAAGCCCCCACTTTGATACGAGAGTGAGCAAACTTCATCAAACATCTTACAATTGCAATGACTGATTTTCTGTTCTCAAAATCAACTCTGAAAGAATGATTTAAAATGCTAGCTAAGGGACTGAAGAGGTGTTTCAGAGGGTAAGAGCTGTTCTTCCAGGGGACCCGGGTTTGATTCTCAGCATGGCATGGCAGCTCACAATCATCTGTTAACTCCACAAGGGATCTGCTGTCCTATTCTGGCCTCCTTGGGCAATGTATTCACCTTGTGCACTGCCATACATGCAGGCAAAACACTCACACACATAAAATAAAGTCTTTTAGGACAAATCCTGGCTAATTAAATTGATACCTACATAATTCTTTTTGCTTGTTTGTTTTTGGAGACAGCGTTTCTCTGTGTAACAATCTTGGCTGTCCTGGAACTCACTCTGTAGACCAGGCTGGCCTTAAACTCACAAAGATCTGCCTGCCTCTACACCACCACCACCTGACTAATGTCCACATAATCCTTCTTCAAACCGTGCAACAACTGAAAGGTTAGCTGCAACTTTCAAGTTTGACAAAAACAAAACTTCTGCAGGTTACCCTTTGAAGCATTTATACTATTTAACCAACTGATTCTGGTTTTAAACAAGGTTCCCTGAGTATTGTACAGTGGCCTCAAAGTCACAATTCTCCTGCCTGGGCCTCCAAGGAGCTAGGATTGCAGGTGTGCACATCAGGTTTAGTTAATTTTTAAAACCATGATCGAATTTCATGATACGGGGTAATGGTCGTATAACATTCTGAATGTATTTAACACTACTGAGTGTTAATAGTATAAAGTTTTAATATGTTTAGAACTTTATACTGAACTACACATTTAAAGCGATTTATATATTTTTAAAGTATGTTCCTCTCCCAGTAACATAAATATGGACAGTCCAATTTAAGGAAAGTTATTTTCCAAAAGAGGCTACTTCTCTCCAAGTGTTACAGACAAGTGAAGCACTGTATTTAAACGGCATCCAGGAAGGAACAGTTCACAACAAATTCAGCCTAAGGGACCACTCATTTCTGTAATGTTCTGTTCTAACAGCTGAACTTTGTAAAATGCTGCCTAGATGAGATTTTATAAGTTCCAGGGTTTCTAACTATTTCTTCTGGTCCTTGTATCTAAAATTCCTTAAATGGGATTCAAATATGATCAGCTTGGCAAAGTTCTATAGGAAATAGGTTCTGCAAGAATTTGCTGTCATTTGCAATTTCAGCAATGTCATTATAAAATCAATTGCAGGGCTCGGATGTGGTGTTGCAAGCCATTAATCCTAAGAATGGGCAGGAAGAGACAGGATGACTGAGTATGAGGCTACCATAGCACACAGCAAATTCCAGGACAGCCAGGGCCACAGAGAAAAGACCCTTATTAAAAAATAAGAAGGGCCAGGTGGTGGTGGCACATGCCTTTAATCCCAGCACTCAGGAGGCAGAGGCAGGAGGATCTCTGTGAATTAGTTCCAGGACAGACTCCAAAGCTACAGAGAAACCCTGTCTTGAAAAGCAGAAAAAAAGAAGAAAAAAGAAAACTATCACTTAAAAAACAACTATTAATAGATTACAATAATCAGAATAATGAAGCAGAGGTCATAACACTGTTGATATTAAAGGGCTGCTGCTCACCATGACAGGAAGTCTTGGTTGTCAACCTGACTACCTCTGGAATTGACTAAAAACACCAAGACATTGGGCACACCTGCTAGGGATTTTTAGTTAACTGGATCAGTTGAGGGGGGAAGACCCACATCTTCTCACGGCAGCCTGTATAAAGGACAAGGAAAAAGAACTTTTGCTCTTGGCCTGCTTGCACTCATTCACTGGCACTAGAGCTTACTTATTCAGATTGCCAGAGTATACTTTAGGCCAGTTGTGAGTTCGACTCCAGCCTGGTCTACAGAGCTAGTTCTAAGACAGCCAAGGCTACACAAAGAAACCCTGTCTCAAAAAACCAACCAAGCAAACAAACAAACAAAAAAGCTTATACTCTCTGAATGCATTACAGCATTGAAAGTCAATCTAAATTTTCGAAGTATTAAACCTAGCAGCCATGATTCTTACCTGCTGCCATTTCTGCTGGAGGTATGTGTCTTTGACTGAATACAGATACTTGTTCATTTGGTCAAGAACTCCTTGATAATAGACCATCGCAGAGTCATAGTTTCCCAGCAAGGCATACTCACGAGCCAATTTTACATTCTCACTTATCATGAGAAGACTCATGCTCATATGTAAGCTAAGAAAAGAAGAAACAAATATTTTCATGTTATACATTTCTTAAAAAGTAAGTACAAAGCTTCTTAAAAATATACTTTCCAGGACTCCTTTAATAAGGAAGTTTACAATGGGGTCAGTGAGACCACTCTGTCCTGACCTCCATGTACATACACCACAGTGCACAACTGCCCCAACACTGACAAACTAAGTTTTTAAACAAAGAATAGATGATGGAGTATTTTCTTTAATTTTGACAAATACAAATAGACTAAATATTATAACTGTAATTTTTGCTTGATACCTGTTTTGTTATATGTAATTTTACAATGTTAAAATTAAAACCTTCCTTTTTAATTAGACAGAAAAGGGGAGATGATGTGGGATGTCCTTCTGTACGCTGCAAATATGTGTTGCTTTTATCGGTTGATGAGCAAAGCTACTTTGGCCTATGGCAGGGCAGAATACAGCTAGGCGGGAAAGCCAAACTGAATACAGGGCAGAAAAGGCAGAGTTGAGGGAGACATCAGCAGTCACCAGAAAAGCAAGACGAGCCATGAGCTTCATGGTAAAACATAAAATAATAGAAATGGGTTAATTTAAAAGAGCTGGTTAATAGTAAGTCTGAGTCATCAGCCAAACTTATAATTAATATAAGTCTCTGAGTGTTTTATTCAGGAAGCAGAGAGTGGGAAAAAATAACCTCAATTTACACAGTAAAATATCCTAATGGAGCTCTTGAGCAGTAATGGATAATTATTACATGGCTGGAACATAGTTCAGTGGTTAAGGGCACTGACTGCTTTTGCACACAAAGGGAAATCAGCTATTATGTGGCAAGGTCCTCTATGAAGAGGCTCAGACCACAAAGAAATGAGGGTGGTCCCAGGGCAGCAATTAGTGATGAACTGAGGTTCTCATACCAAGAACCTACAAGGCCCTGAATACGGTTAACAAACACACGAATGAGCTTGAATGCTCCTTTGGTTATGTCTTGAGATGACTGCAGTCCTAGATGACATCTTCATCACAGCTTGGTAGAAGACAGAGGCATTACAAATCCACACATTCCTGACCCAGAGCAGCTGTGAGTGTATGTGTTAACAGTAGGCTGTGCAGTAACTGTGAGTGTGTTAACAGTAATCTGTGCAGTAACTGTGAGTGTGTTAACAGTGGGCTGTGCAGTAACTGTGAGTGTGTTAACAGTAAGCGTGCAGTAACTGTGAGTGTGTTAACAGCAGGATGTGTAGTAACTGAGTGTGTTAACAGTAGGCTGTGCAGTAACTGTGAGTGTGTTAACACTAAGCTATGCAGTAACTGAGTGTGTTAACAGTAAGCGTGCAGTAACTGTATGTTAACAGTAACCACCTGTGCAGTAACTGTGTGTTAACAGTAAGCGTGTAGTAACTGTGAGTGTGTTAACAGTAGGCTGTGCAGTAACTGAGTGTGTTAACAGTGGGCTGTGCAGTAACTGTGAGTGTGTTAACAGTAGGCTGTGCAGTAACTGTGAGTGAGTGTGTTAACAGTAAGCTGTGCAGTAACTGAGTGTGTTAACAGTAAGCTGTGCAGTAACTCTGAGTGTATTAACAATAAGCTGGGCAGTAACTGAGTGTGTTAACAGTAAGCTGTGCAGTAACTGTGAGTGTGTTAACCGTGGACTGTGCAGTAACTGTATGTGTGTTAGCAGTAGGCTGTGCGGTAACTTACAAGGACATAGCAGTATAGGTATGAATTGAGATTAGGTCATCTTATCAGTAACTCAAGACCCAGCATCTAAGAAACAAAAGAAAAAGAAAAAAAAAACCCACGACATAAATAACGACCTCCGCAAGTTGTAAGCACAGATATTTCACCTTAATAAAAGCTCCATGGCAGAGACTCTACCTCTGCTGTACCCTCTGCACCAAGGACACGCTTGGCACACAGACCTCAGAACACCTTTGAACGGATGGATGACTGCTGCTAGTGTTGTCCTAACTACAAACCCTTTCCCTTGGTCTAGCTTTCGTTCCCCAAAAACCGCACACTCCTTGATCCTCAGTTCAACCCATCCCAAGTCAGGACTATTATTTGATTAGTTTTTTGAATTTTTACTTTGTGTATTTAAGTGTTTTGCCTGAATGTGTGTGCACCAAGGGCATGTAGTAACCACAGAGGATAGAGGAAGGCATCAGACTCCCTGACACTGAAGTTGCAGATGCTTGGAAGCAGCCATGTGATTGCTGGGAATTGAGGCTGGGTCCTCGGTAAGAGCAGCCATCTCTCCAGGCCATTTGATTCCTCTATGATTACTTCTGCCCTGAAACCATCTCAGCACTATGGTGATGCCTAGTCTGGCAGTGGCACAGGTGGAGAGGAACCTGACCTGCTCTGGAAGTTTACAGCTGATCCCTACAGCCTTGGATAAGT
>LOEQ01002186.1:181542-193767 GCA_001685075.1 Bramus lutescens | reverse complement strand
CTCTCTCTCTCTCTCTCTCTCTCTCTGTCTCTCTGCCTCTGTCTCTCTCTCTCTCTCTGGCTCTCTGTCCCCATTATCTTTCTTTTCTGAGGTAGGATCTTGCTATGTCATCCATGCAATCCTCCTGCATCAGCCTCTGAGCACTGGGATTACAGGTACAAGTGCATATCACCAGGCCCAGTTTGAGTTATTTATATTATATGTTATGTTCACTAAATATTGGTAAGTTTATGACCAATATTTCTTTTAAAATCTTAAAACAAAAAATAAATGAGGATCTCACTAACCCTTGATGATCTCAAACTCACTTTATAGACCAGACTAGCCTCAAATTCAGAGATCCTCCTGCCTCTGGCTCCCAAGGGCTGGTTTATTTCTTCCTTTTCATGCATCATTATCCTGCAGAGAAGAGAGGTATATCAACAAGGTTTAACAATACCTAGATATTGCTTTTCTTTTTCTTTGTAGTTGTTCAAAAACAAACAAATGGAAAAACATACTTGTACAGCATAGTTATGAGCATGGTTTAATCACCTACCAATTCCAGATGTCAGTCAAGCTCACTGACTGTTTCTTCTCTGGAAATCATGTTTTATTTTTCTTTGTTTGTCAAGTATGTTTAGGTTAGTCCCTAGGAATTGGAAATGTTATGATGCAGAGACCCTAGACTCCTGAGTTTTTCTTTGATAAAGCAAGAAATTTACTTGGCTTGACCTTTTCTGTTCTGGACAGCACCTCAACTGCCAGTTCATCTTTTATGTTCTTAGACAGGATATTTGGGTTCTCCCTGCATGCATGCTTCAAGATTCAGCCAGAGGTCAGGTATGGTGGTGCCTGCTTGTACTCCTAGCAGCACTTCTGCAGCTGAGGCAGGAGAACTGAGTTTAGGCCAACATAGGTCACTTTCTAAAAAACAAACAAAAAACCTTTTATAGGTCAAGATGTCATCCAAATGGGCACTTATCTCGTGAAACTCATTTCCTCTAAGTAGCAGCTGGCCTCCATAATCTGCTGGTCTTGGTTCTGCCCCAGCATTCACAAGTAGACTTTCCTTCATGGAGTTTCTAGCTATCGTATCATATGTAACAGAACACATCTATCAGGAGCTGATGTGGTGATACCAGAGACAAGATCTGGAGTAATCATGTGGGTTATAAACTTCAAGTGCTAGAATGAGGTCAGACTCCCCAGTAGCTGGCTGTGAGCTGGTGGCACATGCCTAATTTCAGCACTCAGGAGGCTGAGGCAGCAGTATCATAAGTTTGCAAGCAGACTTGACAAATCTGGACCACGTGGTGAGATGCTATCTTTCAAAAAGAAAAAAAAATACAGGCCGATATAGGCTGTGGTGGTTTGAATGAGAATGGCCCCCATAGGCTCATATATTTGAATGTTTAGTTCTCAGTTGGTGGACTGTTTGGGAAGGATTGGGAGGTGTGGCCTTGTTGGAGGACGTATGTCACTGGAGGTGCATTTTGGGGTTTCAAAAGTCCACGCCAGGCTCAGTCTCTTTCTGGCTCCTGCCTGGAAATCAGGATGTAAGCTCTTAGCTACTGACCTAGCAGCAAGCTTGATTGCCTGCCATCACACTTCTTCCATGACAGATATGGACTAACCTGAAACGGCAAGCAAGGTCCAACTAAAGGCTTTTTTTTTTTTATAAATTGTCTTGGTTATGGTGTCTTGTCACAGCAATAGAACAGTAAGACAAGGGCCTCAGCCACCTTAGTAACAATGAGGACAAAGATAAGGAATTAGAGATTAAAGTAATTTGCGATGAATTGAATGAGAGGGAGTCAAAGTACAAAATAATCCTCTTAAACTGTTCTGTAAACCAGATTATGCACACTGCGTGCTTCACTGGCCCTGGTGTGGATTCATTGGCTGGAATGGATGTGTATGTTTTCTCTCATTTAATAGTTCTTCAGCTCCCTGCAGACAACACTGCATCACACCATTACTCAGGCATCTGTTCATTTTGTTGTATGTACTCCTTGGTGCTTTCATGGTTTTTATGGTCAAAATAAACTCACCATATTGTCCATGCTCCATCCTGTGGAAAAGGAAAACAGCAGGTAGAGAGCAAAGAATTTCAAACTCAGTGTGTAAGATCTGCTCACGTTCTAGTGATGGCCACATGTCACAGATATGTGAAAACAGAGCTTGTAGTGTGATAGCAGAGGCTTTCTGTAAAAGTGGAGTGCAGATTGGATGTTGGGAACAAGAAAAGCCTCTGTCATTAGGCCTGAGATTGAGTCACTCATGAGTGTAAGCATGTACAATTAGAATCCAGCTCAGGCCTCCTCTTACAGATATTGGTAGGCGCCCTGCTGACACTGTCAGTGAGTTCTGGGCTAGCAGACTTTCTTCAGAGACCACATTGTGCTGTCTGTCCATGGTACGGAGGCCTAAACTCTCATTGGACTTCCATGCCATGCATCTCCCCATCTGTCCATGGCCTAACTCCAATAAAATCCTTTATCCCCAGTAGTCTGTCTTGAACTACCAACTTCATTCAAAACCTTTTATTTCCTCCCCAGTAGAAACAATCTAGAGTTACACCCAGATCATGAATGCACAAAGATATTCTGGGTATCAGAAAGAATGACAAAACACTGGATACTGGAGGCAGGAGCCATCCATGCCTTAGATACTTGTCAACTTCCCTCTCCCTTTCAGGTATAGAGAGAGAGGCGAGAGGGGAAAGTATCAACATAGGAAAGTATTTTTACAATGTGAAGCATCATGGACATGGACCCACAAAGTAGCAACACAAATCAGAAATATTGCATTTGGGCCTACCAATTTGGCCTCATGAACATCAAATAATAATTTGTGAAGGGGAATAAACTAATAGACAAAACAACAGCAATGCTAACACTTGAACGTTTTCATGTTCAGCTGATTTGAAAGAATGCCTAAGAATCTGAATAGCATTTCCCGTGATACATGTAAAGGGAAATGTCACTTTCACATTTAAAAGTGATCAAATATATCTAATGCTACTAAATGTCAAGTTTAATTAGGAAAAAGTTTGGGATCTACGTGAAGTAGTAAAGGTCTATAATCCTAGCACTCAATAGGTAGAAACACAAAGATCAGACATTCAAAGCCCGTCTCAGCTAGGCAAGTAAGCTCCAGACCAGACTGAGTTGCACGAGAATTTGTCTAAAAAAGGAATTTTTAAAAAATGGAATTACAAGGCTGGAACCTGGGTCAGAGGTTAAAAGTACTTGCTGCTCTTTCAGAGGACAAGAGTTGAGTTCCCAGCACTCCCATATCAGGCAGCTCAGAAACCACTTGTAACTCCAGCTATAATATCTTAATGTTAAATACTGATTGTACTTCTATTAGAGAAAAATGAGAATGTCCCCTACATTCTACTGTAATCAGTTTGTCTTAATTGCATAACTATCACTAGTCATATACACTTCAAAGTAGCCAAGTTTTAATCATAAATTTTCTAAGACTGAAAAATGAAAACTGAATTTAGAAAATTAGGCTAGAACAGAACTGATGTAGACATGTTACCATTGAAGGGACAAATGTCATGGGGCCCCAAACCTAGACAATTAACTACAGGTAAGTAAGCAATGTTGAAAGTGGGGAAACAGTGATCTCCAGAAAAGAGCACATCAGATTGTTATCCAAAAAATGATCAGCTCTGAAATTATGTACATATGAGTAATATTATATAGACTGAACAGGTTGTATTTATATATTTAGGCACAAACACACACAGGAAAAAGAGGTAATGAATTTGAGAGTGCAAAGTGTGGGGGGGTACACTGGAAAGTTAGAAGGAAAGGGAAGGGGGAAATGATATATTTCCAGTTCAAAATATTTAAAATTATATAAAAGTAAAGAAATCTTGAAAAATTAAAAATTGGGATAGTGAAATGGCTCAGCCTCCAAGCCTGACAACCAATTCAACAATTCAGTCCTCAGGAACCACACGGTTGAAGGAGGGAACTGAATCTACTGAGTCCTGCTTGCTACGAGTGCTGTGGCATGCACACACACACACACACACACACACACACACACACAAACACACAAATGCTAACAAAGAAAGAAAATAGGGCTGGCATGATTGCTCAGTGGTTAAGGCTCTTCCCACCAAGTCTGAAGATACAGATTTGATCCCAGCAACCACATGGTCAAAGGAGAGAAGTGACTCCTGAAACTTGTCATCTGCCTTCCTGTGGGGATGCACATCCCCCACATACAATACAACATAATAAAAATTTACATAATTTAGTTTTCCACACATGATTGAAAGATTTGAATTTTTCTTTCTTTTTTATTATCCCAGCAAATGTTACTTACACTATGAGGAAATGATTGGGAAAATACAAATAGATCCATTAAAACTGACTGATTATTTGTTCTATTACATTCAGAAATATGCAAGTTATATTGCAAAGCTGTAATTCTTTTTCTAGCAAAGCATTATTTTATAAAATGGTAGTGTTGCCATTGATTCCATTTTAATACAAATACTTATATACATAATACAATATAAAAGTAAACTGGGAAGTGCCCTCCACAAAGGAATATAGTAAGGCACTTTACAAATATACCAATATGTTGACCCAAATTATGTTTTATTTTAGATTAAAAAACACAAACTGTTTGACTTTAAATATCAAAGGGATTTTTTGTTTATTAAAGAAAAAGTTCTAAAGTACCTTGGGTAACAGCAGCAGCATATCTAAGAACTCCTCCCACTGGGTTTCTAAGTTCTAACATATTATTAAATCAGAATAAAACATTTCCACTCACAGTTTTGCACTTCTCAACAGCAGAAGGAAATAACTTTTTAAAAAAGTCAATCTCAACGTGACTTCTTAGTCATACATTCTAGAGTTTCTATTACAAATAGGAAGGTAGGACAGAAACAGCAACAGGGCCTGCCTCAGGACGTCACTGAACAATACACAACAGTATGTACAATTACATAATTATAGAACGCATTTTATAAATACTATTGATACTGTATTAAAGGGGCAAGTACACAAGACTACTGGCTAGTTTTAAGGGACAGCATGGAGAACAGTATCTTCACAATGCTTCAGTTGAGAGTGTCCAGGTTTTATGTTGTTCTCTTTATTTGCTCAGAGAGCACCAGCTTCTATGCTGGAAGAACTGTATGTAGTAGGGAGTAATCCAATGTAAGTATCCAAAATATTAAAACTGTGAATAAAAGACTAAAATCACAGATACCAATGCTTATATACTGCCTCTGACAAACACTAGATCATCAGGGAAGTTTAGAAGGACACAGAATTTGTAGTGTTTACGTTCAGAGGAAACGTGGTTATGGGAGACAGCACCTTTGTTTTCCTGCAGTGTAAATAATGACAAAGTTGGTTTTCTACCGTATTGCACCATAATCCAGGAGTAAAACCACTAAATGAAAATGTAAATCTGAGTGAGAAAGCCCAAAGAACAAGAGGGCTGTCTTATAAATGTGGAAACCAAGCCAAAAACTCTTGAATTAGTATGTTTTGCATAGGACTTTACAGACCATTCAAATGCCCCATGATTTAAAGACTGTTTCATGATAGCACATTCTCTTACAGTTCAGTTCTCCTTAGCAATCCTTCAGAAACACCCGACATTTCAGTGCCCTCAAAATAGTGTTTAAAACATGTCAGTGTCATGCCAGATTTCACAGGATCATCACATTGTATGTACTCTAGAAACCTTACCAATCATTAATTTTACAGAATGTGCTCATCTGAGAACTGTGCAATAAATTAAGAGTTTTCAGTTACTTACAGGATGTAGGTCTCTAACCTGTCTGTGAAGTTTCTATCATATCCAGGGATCCCTGGATGTGCATACAACGCTTTCTGTGTGTGTGCTGATATGCACTTTTCCACTAGGGCCAGAGTTAACACAGCCTTCATCTCAAAAGAACCAGTGACCCCAAAGATCCATTCTTATACTGCAACAGGTTCTAAACTGAACACGAAAGTGTAAGCTAATTAGCTAATAATTTCTTCTTTCTCCAATTCAACCAAATATCTTTGCTTTTAATTCTTTTATACATATAGCTTCAAACAAATTATCTTTTATATGAAAGCTAGATAGGTAAATATCTTTCCTATCTGCAAACATTAAATCTGATAAAGTAATTCATGTCAGTAAACCCTAGGAAAAGAAAATAATATACAAACTTTACTTAGGTCTGAATGCAGCCTGATTCTTCTTCCTAAAAGATGTTACTATGCATTTCGTTATAAAGCCACAATTCTTCCTTAGAACCTAAACATTATATAAATAGTCACATTAATCTTAAATAAGTTAGGTGGTCTTGAATTTTTAAACCACTATGTATCTTCTAATTAGGAATGGCCATCCCAATTAGGAGTTGAATAACTATTTTTAACCAATTAATCTACTCTTAGGTATAATAGTGCCAAACAGATACATTTTCCTCTGCCAGTGATTTGTATTGTAGCACTGTTCTGAAAGAGGAAATCTACAGCAATGACAACACAATCAAGATTGATCACTGTACTGCAAAGGTACCTTTGGGGAACAGCGGTGCTGGGGATTCAACCCAGGGCTTTGTGTATGTTAGGCAAGTGCTCTACCACTAAGTTATAGCCCCAGCTCCTGGAAAAGTACTTTCTTAGTGAGTACATACAAATAAATTCTAATCAAAGTTTTACAAACTGAAAATAATTTCTTTGCTTAGGAGATGGAAATTTTTCCTCTAATCTTAAGATAAAAATATTACAAACCTTAGTTTCCAGTATTTGAAAATTTGATTTATGGCAACTTTGTTCCCTTTTAAAACTGGAAGCAGCATTAATATCAATATGGAAACAAAACTAATAGTGCTCTGACTTCTTTTTTTAAAGCCAGTAATTGAGAGGCTAGGTTAAGACTTCTGTGGAGGGAAGCAGTAAACTGCATTATTTCTAGAGAACTCACTTTTTTCTACTCTATTTGTGATTCCAGGATATGACTTCCAGATTAGCATTAGCCTCGGTACACCTTCTAAAATGATGCCTTAATTTATTTAGCTTATTGTGAACTAAAACCACAGTTACAGGGGAAACATGGATATGTTTCATATTTGGTTAAAGCAAGATAAAACTGTCTTTCAAAAACTCTTGAATTTTAAAATTATTTAGCATATATACAAATAGATACCAGGCTTCTCTTTTTAGACAGAGCACTATATTTTAAGTACTTTAAGTACCAAGAACTGACTATAATACTCAGTTCATAATTTACTTTCCTTATAACAATTTATTCTAAATTACTGGATTAAAAGGGTGGAATAAATTAACATTTTAAAACAATTTCCCATAATTTAGGAAAATAAAATATTGTACACAGAGCACACAAACTCTGCCATATTTGCATAATCTCCTCAAAACCTAAAAACCCTGCATTTCAGGTCTTTCTGCACTCTTACAAGTATCTCCTAGTCTATTAAACATACACTAGATCACGGTTTTTTACATCGGAGCCTGTGTCCTGGTCATCGTCATCAGACTGTTGCTCTGAGCCTTGTGAATTAATGAATTCATACTCAATAGGCTTTGGATAATTATATGGGTAGCCATTGTCATCAAAAAACCTCCGAAAGGTAAACTCATAGAAAGCATGTTCAGGGTGCTTCCCGTTTTTATACCAGCCATTCAGAGTGTCGTTGATATTTTCTTCCTCATTATCATCACTCCACAACTTGTCAGGATCAACAGGGTCAAAATTGGACGTATCTGTTGGGTGTGTGATTTTGGGGATGTATGAAGCAGACTGCTGTCTCAGATCACTAGAGAAATCAATGGTTTTAAAAAATGGATGAGCCTTTATTTCATCAGCACCATTCTTGCCTAGGCGATCTTCTGGGCCTCGGCAGAGTTTGATGATGAGGTCAGAGGCTTCAGGACTCAGCTTAGCTTGAGGGGGAATGTGAAGAGAAGTTTGCCAGTTGATAACCTTTAAGAGAAGAGTTTTTAAAAATTAAAAAGGGAAGAGATGAAAATCAACAATTACCCCAAGTTTTATATCAAATGTCTTACTGGACTACTTGTTTTTCTAAGTAATTTGCATGTTATTTTACCTTTAATAATAAATCACTGCTAGACAATATATTTTCTATCTTCAGCTCTTGAGAAGACTCACAGTAGGGTTCCTTATTTTGTTTTGTTTGATTTTTGTTGTTTTGGTTTTTCAAGGCAGGGTTTTAGTGTGTAGCCCTGGAACTCACTTTGTAGGCCAGGCTGGACTAGAACTCAGAGATCTACCTGATTCTACCTCTTGAGTACTGGGATTTAAAAAGTGTGCCACCATCTAGCTGTTTTATTTTATTTTTGAGAAAAGGTCTCTCTAAGTAGCCTTGGCTGTTCTGGAATTTGCTATGTGTGGTACTTTGAGTGAAAACAGCCCCATAGTCTCATAGGGACTGACATTATTGGGAGGCGTGGCCTGGATGGAGTAGCTGTGGCACTGCTGAGGGAAGTGTGTCATTGGGCCACCCTCTGAAGTCTCAAAAGCTACAGCCAGGCTCAGTGTGTCTCAGTCTCTTCCTGCTGCTTTCTGATCAAGATATAGAACTCTCTGCCCCTCTCCATCACCATGTCTACCTGCACTCTGCCATGAAGATAATGAACTAAACCTCTGGCTGTATGTCAGCCCCCAGTTAAAATTTCCTTTATAAGAGTTGCTATGATCATGTGTCTCTTCACAGCAACAGAAACCATAACTAAAGCACTAAACCAAGCTGGCTTGGAACTCACAGAGATCCACCTCTGCCTCCCAAGTGCTGAGGTTAAAGGTTAAAGGCGGCTACCATGTTAAGCTTAAATAGGTTGAACATTCCTAATCCAAAAAAATTAAAAATCTGAAATACTTTAAAACATAAAAGTTTGGGGACTTGAGAGATGGCTCAGCAGTTAGGAGCATTGTCCAGAGAACCCAGGCTCAATTCCCACCACCTACATGGCAGCTCACAACTGACTGTAACTCCAGTTCCAGGAAATCTGACACTTTTATACCAATGCACATAAAATAAAAGTTAAACAAATTATTCAAAAAAACCCACAAAAACTCTTAATGTTGATATGATATTATAAGTAGAAAGCTCTCCACCTGATCTGTGTTGATTGCACTCAAAAGGATTCACAAGGAGCTGGGGACACAGCCCAGTGGTAGAGCACTAGTCTAGCGTATCAGAGGTCCTGGGCTTGGATCCTACCACTCCAAAAACAAAACAGAACCATAAAGAAATAAATGTACACTAAACCATTACATAAAATTACCTTCAGGCTGTTTGACACATAAATGAATTTCATGCTTAAACCTGTGATCTATTCCTATGAAATCTCAGTGTGTGTATATGCAAACATTTAAAAATCTGGAGGCAGAGGCAGATCTCTGAGGCCAGTTGGTCTACCTACATGGTGAATTCTAAGTCAACTTAGGGCAACATACTGAGACCCTGTCTCAAAACAAAACAAAATCTGAAAGAATGTGAAATATTTCTGCCTCAAGTCTTTTGGACAAGACATATAAAGGTACTCTTTTAAGTACTACAGCATATATAAAGATCTATATAAAGGGCTAATAATTTTTTGTGTAGGTCCTATAGCTTACCTTCATTTGTGTTTCTAATGGTGTTTGTGCCAAGAAAGGAGGTTGTCCCACCAACATTTCAAAAAGAATAACACCAACACTCCACCAATCACATAACTGTGTATATCCTAAAAGTACCAAAATTACATAGTTATTCACAAGAACACTTTTAAAAATGCTCAGAATACAAACAACATTAGCATCAAGTTAACAATTTATACTGTAAAATCAACACTTCTGTCTTAAACCTGAAAATAAGGTATATTCTAGCATAAATTTGGCTGATCTCAAAGACTACTGAAATTATTTATGAGACAAATAAATGCTTTGCCTGTTCGTAGTAGTACTTCAGGTGCAATATAATTGGGAGTCCCAACCAAAGAATGTGCTAGACATCGCTGGTGCTGGCGTGCAGCTCTCCGTTCTAGTGGCTTCAGTCTGTCTCCACACCGACAACTGGAAGGATCTCCCCATTCATTACTGAAATCCATGCTATCTTGCCGTGGATGATCCCCTATAAAATAAAAAGGAAAACATTAAATGAAAGCAACAAGGACAAAAGCCAGCCTCAAGTCTGTTTAACCTCTGATATCATGATTAAGAGCTAATAATACTTTCCCTGTGATGAATTAATGCACAAAAGATGCAAAGTCACTGGCAGCATTACTATTGCCGATGAGGGCCTGTTTGTAGGGATATAAACAGTTGTAGGGATATAAACAGGAAAAGACTTGAACTACAAAAAATGGAAGACTCAATACTTTACTCAATGTTAAATGACAACAATGGAAGTCCTGAGTAGGTAGGATAAAGTATCTCATTCAAACTATTCTAATATTTTTCTGAGGGTACTTTTTAAACACATCTGATCAATTTCACTCATTCAATTCATTCAGCAAAAGACAATAAATAAGAACAATTCTTCACACAGACAGGTCATACTCTGGCAGGGCAGAAGCACCACAAACAAACACAGTGATGGCAAGGCTGAGGGTGATCTCAGCTGTTTTGGGGTGCTTGCCTAGCCCTGGGCTCCATGGACAGAACTGCAATAATTTGGCTTGCTGGAACATACCTATACTTCCACCATAGCTTTGCTGGCCCCTTTTAATTATTTTTTTTTAGGATTTATTAATTATGTGTATACATGTGGGCATGCGCACATGATTGAGTACAGTGCACTTAGAAGCCAGCAGTGTCAGGTCTCCTTGGAGCTGGAGATATGGGCAGCTGTAATCTAACTTGCCCATATGGGTTCTGGAAACTGAACTCAGGTCCTCTGGAAGAATAGTAGGCACTCTTGTCCCTGGCCCTATTTCCTCTTCTTCTTTTTTCTCATTTTCTTTTTCTTTTCTTTTGAGACAGTGTCTCACTGTAAGCCAAAATGGCCTCAAACTTGCTATGTAGCATGACTTTAGTCCCAGCACTTGGGAGGCCTTTGGACTTTGGAGTTCAAGATCAGCCTAATCGACATACTGAGTTCCAGGAAAACAGAGCTCTGTAGAGAGAACTTGTCTCAGAACTAGAAGAGGACCCAGGTGGACGGCCAGTCCTCATGACCCGGGTTTAATCCCCGGAACTACGTGAAGGAGAGAAGCAACTCCAGAAGACCTCCCACTTCCATTTGCACATACACAAAAGAAAGGGCTACTTTTGGGTTTTGTTGTTGTGTTTTTTTTTTAAACCAAAAATTAAAAAAAAAAATTAGAGGCAGGAGACTCAACTGGTAAAGTGACAGCTGAACAAGCTTAAAGACCTGACTTTGGATCCCTAACACCCTTGTAAAAATTAGGTACTGTGACCCTACTCCTGGGAAGGTAGAGACAAGTAGGTCCTTGGCACTATTAACTAGTCAGTCTACCCAAATCCAGGGGCTTCATATACAATAAGAAACTGTGTCTCAAAAATAGGGTAAGAAAAAAAAAAGTGGCTGTTGAGATGTTTCAACCGATAAAGGAGCTTGCCACAAAGTCTGATAACCCAAACTGGATCACTGGAACCTACATGGTAAAAGGACAGAACCAACTCAGTTGTCCTCTGATCATTAAACATCATGGCATGTACACACTGTGCCCATAGACACATAACACATAAATATAAATGTCAAAATAAAAAGATAATAATCAAGGAAGATATCTGACAGTGACCCCTGTCCCTACATGTAACCACATGAACTGTACACACATTCGCCCACAAACACATGAAGGAAAATGATGATGATGGCACTGAAGGTGTACTTTGTGGCTTGCATGGAAGAGGCTTTCTGGGTGCCGGTCCCCAGCAGTACACATATACACAAAAGTATGGCATGGATCTGCAGTTCCAGTATCAGAGAAGGCAGAGGCAAGAAGATTAATTGAGCCCAGGTATTCCAGACCAGTCTAGAGAACACAGAAAAGTGGACACACTGACTATTCTATAAAGACAATATAGGAGATGACACACATGTGACCTGACAATTACATTAGATTGGATGGCAAGGAAGACCAAACGAGAACCTAACATTTGCTAAAATGTAAAAGGCAAGAACTCAACCACATAAAATTCAGAACAAGGCTTTTCATAAAGAAATAGCAGGGGCTGGAGAGATGGCTCAGTGGTTAAGAGCATTGCCTGCTCTTCCAA
>LOEQ01002186.1:140683-153607 GCA_001685075.1 Bramus lutescens | reverse complement strand
GCCCCGAGCCCGGGTGAGCCTGCGGGCTCCAGTCACCCGGAGAGTGGAGCTGGTACCACCGTATTCTGGTTCCGCACCGAGACGTGACCCGGGCGCGACGCTGCGAGCGTGGGTCCCACCGGGAAAGGGCAGTGAACGACGCTCCGAGACCACGGACGTCTGGAGGCAAGATGTGTAGGGCTTGAAGTAAACCTGAGTCTTCGGGATCTGGAGAGTACGTGTTTTTGGAATCAGCCGGATGCAGTATTCTTGAAACTGGACCTATGTATTAGTAGAGTTCGGTCATTGTAGCCGTAAATGGAGTAACGGGGCCTGTGTCAGAAGCTGTTTCTTATTAAATTGAACCTGCTGTCCAGGATGCATCATTGACTTTGGTCTTAGAATAGACTTTTTTTTTTTTTTCGGGGATATGGTCCCGGTAGGGGCTCTCTAGGCAACTGGAACTCGCGATTCTCCACCTTCCCAAGCACTGAGATTCTGCCAACACTGATCCGTCTACTTACCCCCTGTAAATATGAACACCTTCCCCAGTTTTGCCCCTAAGAAGTACGTGCAATTAGTATTTTTTTCAGATCCTTTGTGTGTTAAGCTATAAAAAAAATCAAACCATGCTCTATACAGGTGCCCTACTGAACTATCCTCAGAACATTCCAGTTTTCATTTCGAAACTGGGCCGCACTAAGCTATTGGGCTAGCTTTGAACTCATTTTGTAGCCCAGACAAGCCTTTAAACTTGTGATCCTTCTGCTTCAGCCTCCGGAGTAGCAGAGATAGCAGGACCTTCTCCACAAAGCTCAGCTATGCTTTTTTTTTTTTTCTGAAATTAATTATTGGGTACTGTCTCCAAAAGTTCAACTGTGAAAACATCAGCTTGTGAAAATATCAGATTTGGAGGCCAGGGAAATGTTTAGTGTGGTTGCTGCCATTGCTTTATATCTGTTGTCATGGTAAAATCCTTAGTGTGCCTTCAGCCTACTCTGTGGTTGAATGCTTCGTGCATATCGATGTCTCATCTTGTGCTTCGGTAGGTAATTAAAATTTTAAGAGGCATGTAAATTCAGTGAACCATGTCTGCTGATTTGAACCAACTATTAAAAAAAAAAATAGCCGCGGAGCTGGAGCTGTGCTTGAGAAGGAAGCTAAGTCACTGCTTCAAGCCAAGGTGGAGGGATCACAAAAGATCCTTGGGAAAGCAAAGGAATGAGGAGTGGACACCTCACCAAAGGCTGCAGAACCCAAACCACAGACCTCCAACTGGGAGTTGGAGAGCACTAGCACTACCGACTTTGCAATGAGTATATGAAATTATTTTGTAAATATTTTCAACCTTTAATAATCAGAATAATTCCTCTGGAGCACTTTCTGTATTAGCACATTTTTAGATATTAAAAAACTATTATAAAACTTAAGTTATAATTCTAGAAAATATATTGTTCACAAATGTTGATATGTAAAAATTTATTTTTGGAAATAAATTTGGCTTATGTAAGCAAGAACTGATAGAATCTTGGTATGTGATGTAGCTAGTTTTCAAAGGATAGGGTCAACAGTTGACATCCTTTGAAATAGCTGAACCCCACACGGCCATGTGCATAGCAACCCTCCTTATGCCTGTTTCTGTTGGCTAGATAGTTTAATTCAAATAATTCTGCTTGGATTCTACATTGTTGTTTTTTGTAGAATTGTTAAGTTAAATGAAGGCCTGTGTTGAACAGGCCTGGACCCCTCCAATGTCTACACTCTGAAGATCTCTTGCATCAATTAGATTCTAATAGTGTTGGGGGAAGAGTCAGCCAACAAGCCAAAACTGGGCACTGAAGTTAACAAGTTTTCTGTTTCCTTGCAAATACCATATTTCTTAATGATTGGATTTTGCACACGTGGAATTGATAACTTTGGTTTTTTTCATGAAAATAGTTGTCTGGTAACATAAATGGCTTCTGCGTCAGTCCCACAAACAAGACAAGGACCTAAAATATCCAAACTGTTTACAGACAGAGTTCTGCTGGGAAGCAAGCTTGTTATTTCAATGCGGTCTTTGGCAGGATCTGTGCTGAGCCAGGAACTTATTAGAGACTGGTGAACAGTGGCCTGGTTACTTATGCTGTGAGACAGGAAAGTGCTTCTTCCTCCTGTGAGAAGAAAAGAGGAGAGAAAAAAATGTTAAGACATGTCCAAGGCAACTTGTAATATAAAAACATTTCTTGGGACTCAGAGTTTCACAGGGGTAGAGTCCAAGACTATTATGGAGGGGAAGCGTGGCAGCAGGCAGACAGAAATAGCCCTGAAGCAGTGGCTGAGTTTACATCCTGATCCACAGAAGACACTCAGGAATGGCCTTTGCTTTCGAAATCTCTGAGCACCCCCTAGTGACATACCCTGTCCAACCAGGCCACAGCTCCAAATCCTTCCCAAACAATTCTAACAACTGAAGATCAATCATTCCAATATATGAAGTCTATGGGAGGCTCATTCTCATTCAGCCCATAAAGACTAACTTAACACTAAACATAAATTTCTATTGATATTTCAAAAATATAATAATTCTAATATATTTAACTCTGTTAAATCAGGCTTATGTGGGAAGTGAATAAGCACAAGATGATTAAAAAAATTCTATTATGTCACCTTTTTAAAATTATTTTGTTTTTTGTTCTTTGAGATGGGGGGTCTATGTAGTCCTGGCTATCCTGAACTACTTACATAGACTAAACTGGCCTCAAATGTTCAAAGATTTGCCTACTCCACCTCCTGAGTGCTGGAACTGAAGGAGTGTACACCACACCCATTTTCTATCATGTCATTCTAAATTCTTCATTACATGTGTGCAGGCATGTGGCCACAACCAAAGGGGAAAGCAAAAGGAAAGACTTGTTCTATTTTTAATTATTCATGTATGTGTATATGGATCATGGAGATCAGAAGGCATCTTGTAGGAATCCATTCTCTCCACCACATGGGTGCTGGGAATCAAACTCAGTTGTCAAACTTGGTGGCAGTGCCTTTTCCCACTAAGCCATCTCACTAGCCTTATGTCATCTTTTTGACTAAAAACATATTCAGTGTCAGTAACTACTCAACATATGAAGGGAAAATATAGATACCAAATTTGTAGTCAAAAGAAAACCCAGAAACTTAGTTGATCCCCACTTTTTCTGTTTGTTTTAATGAAAAAAATCTGAGAGGTACCATAAAGAAACAAAAATAAGGAAAAAAGAACCCGAAATGTACACAGAAACATAAGTTTCTCACTTGGGAGGCAGAGGATCTCTGAGTTCAAAGACAGCCTGGTCTATAAAAAGAGTTTCAAGACAGCCAGGGCTACATGGAGAGAACATGTCTTAAAAACCAACCAAACAAACAAAAGAAGTTCCTAGTTCATATGAATGAGTTTATTTATAGGGGCCCAAGAGATGGCTCAGCTGTTAAGAACATACACTGTTCTTGCAGAGGACCTGGTTCAGTTCCCAGCACCTAAGATTGATGGCTCACAACCACCTTTAACTCCAGCTTCTGGGATCTGACACCTTCTTATGGTCTCTGCTGCAACTACATTCATATATACACACAGGAATACAAACACACACAGCATACAATTGAAAATAAAATGAATAAGCTGGACAATAGTGGTGCATGCCTTTAATCCCAGCCCTTGGGAGGTAGACACAGGCATAGGATCTCAGTGAGTTCGAGGCCAGCCTGGTCTACAGAACAAGTTCCAGGATAGGCTCCAAAGGTACAGAGAAACCCTGTCTCAAAAACCCAGAATAAATAGATAGATAGATAGATAGACAGATAAACTGAATCTTTCCTTTTGCTTTCCCCTTTGGTTATTTTATGTGTATGGGTGTTTTGCTTGCATGTATGTCTGTGCACCATGTGTGTGCCTGGCGCACGGACACCAGAAGGCACTGGATGCCCTGGAATTATAGATGATTGTGAGCTGCCATGATGATGGTGAGAATTGAAACAGGGTCCTCTGAACTCTTAACTGCTGAATCCTCTATCTAGCCTTTGTGTTTTTGTTTTTGTCTTGTTTTGAGACAAGGTCTGTTTTGTTTTTAGCCCCAGCTGGCCTTAAACTCAACTCTGTATCTTAGGGCGTACTTAAACTGGTCATCCTGCCTCCACCTCTCAGCTGTTGGGAGGTTCCACTAAGGCCTGTTTTGCTCCTTTTCTTTATGCTCCTAGTCTACTTACTCCCTACACAGTAATTTCATGTATTTTTTGCAGTTACTTCCTGTTTTATTCTACTGTAGTCGGTGCTTTTAATTGCTGAGAATGTGTGAGCTAGAGAGATGTCTGTGAGCACTACACACACTGGATCCCCTGAAACTGGAATTACAGACATACATGCAAACAAAACACTCATACACCTAAAATAAAAGTTAATCTTAGAAAACTAGGGAATGTGGGCAAATTTGGTGGTACACACCTTTAATCCCAGCACTCATGAGGCAGAGGCTGGCAGATCTCTGATGTAGGAGGGTCATCTGTCTATGTGTTACTTTCATTGGTTAATAAAGAAACTGTCTTGGCCTTTTGACAGGCCAGCCCTTAGGTGGGTNCTAGATATGGGTTAATCAAGATTAGAGAGTTAGCCAAGAAGAGGCTAGATATAATGGGTCTGGCAGTGCTTAAACGAATACAATTCGTGTGTTGTTATTTCAGGGTATAAGCTAGCCGTGCGGGACGAAAAGCAGGCCTGCTCACCTCATCGCTACAGATCTCAGTGAGTTTGAAGTGAGCCTGATCTACACAGCAAGATCCTGACTCAACTTGAGATTTAAAAGATCCTGAAACAGCACCCTGGAACTTTACCTTGGTGAAAGAGAGAAGACTTTTCAGATCCATTTGTGGAGGCATCCCAGTGCCAGAGGGATCCATCTTCAGAACAAGTAAACAGATGATCTGGATTGGATGGGTGGAAGTGAACCTCCCACACTAAGAGACAGAGGCAATCAATGTTAATAGTCCAAGAAAGTTAAATGATGTAACAGTTACTGATTTTTCTGGCCTACTCCACAAGTAGTGGCTTTTTTTCTATCTGCATGTTATAATCACCAAAAGGTTACGATCTGTCATTTCTTTACTTTTGAAGTCTTTGATTTTTAACTAAAGTTTATAGGTTCCCCAGCTCATCTGCACATTTTTATCCATTAGTGTGCTCCAGCAGCTGGGAGACAAAAGTTTGTATTGAACTCCTAATCTCCCTGCCTCTGCCTCCCAGCTGCTGGAATTACACATGCTTATCTGAACATTTCTTAAATAGGGTCAAGCTGCATTACAGGTTTAATGTTTGCTTACTTGTATTTCTATTAAAGCAAAGGCATTCTATTCGAACAGAAGAGGGCATCAGATCCTCTAGGACTAGAATTACCATTAGAAGTTGTGAGCCAGCATGTGGGTGTTGGGAATAGAACATGGTTTCTCTGGAAGATCCATCTTTCCACTCCTTGGTTTTTTTAAACAATGAAATGATAAAGAGCCCCTTTCACAAAAAGCAATATCAAACAAAAAGATCAGTTGGAGCTTGGGATATAGGCCAAGGGTAGAGAATTTCAGGGGACTGAGAACATATTTTATGAAAGAGCAGGGGCTCATGCCTGTAATGTCAGCACTCAGGAAGCTGAGGCAGGAGGACTTGGTAAAGTAGTGTCCAGTTTGGGCTACACAGTATGTTCCAGGATAATCTGGGTTACTTACCTCAAAACTACACAAAATTAATTGATTAATGAGCAAATTAGCAAATTTAAGTGATAATTTTATACAGAACAATCATTAACCCGACAACATACAATATGACAGTTTGGGTCATTGATTTTATTTCTAAATAGTCACCTCCTCCAGCCCCCGCCCAAAAAACAAAGAAACAAACAAAAAACAAAAAAACTAAGAAAATCAGCTCAGTAAGATGAGCGTACAGTAGTTGGATGGGAGTGGTGCACTCCTTTAATCCCAGCACTTGGGAGGCAGAGGCAGGCAGATTTTTGTGAGTTCAAGGCCAGCCTGGTCTACACAGCAAGCTCTAGGGAAATCAAGGCTACACAAAGAAACCCTGTCTCAAGCCACCTTGCATAAAAGCATGCAGTTCTAGATATGACGAAACATTAAAGAGCTTAAACACAGAAAAGGATTATCTAGCTTATACTATGAAGATATTAAAAGCTTTGATGTGAACCAATCCTTGTGTATCATTATGTGCTTATGTGAGGAACTCATCCCACAGAAACATTCTGCATCTCCACAATACTCACTTTCAGCCTCGTGAGCCTTAAGTAAAGATACGGGCATGGTGCCTTGTCTAACATCCCAAATACTCAACATCCCGTCCTGGCCCCCAGTAGCTACAACATGCTGCTGGTTGGGATGTCTGTCAACACAGTGGAGTGGCACTCGGTCACCAGTCCTTTTAAAGAAGATAGGACAATATCAAAGATGTGGGAAAGGACAATTTATCTTTACATAACAGGAAACATATTTCATTTTAACAACCAAATAATAAAATTATGTGACTGGAGATACTAAATCTTAGTGGTGCAAAAATTTTTAACTAAATCACATATATTTATAAATAATAGTTTCAGAATTAAAGACTACAATTACTCATTCAACTTGGAAACACAGGAAGCAAAATAACACAATGGTAAGATGTGTAAGGAAGACTTCCATAAAAAAATATGAATCAAGCTGAAGAGCTGACTCAGCAATGACACGGGTGCTATTCCAGAGACCCAAGTTCAGCTCACTGCACCCACATTAGCAGCTCACAGTCACCTGTAATCCCAGTCCAGGAGCTCCTATAAACCTGTCCTGCAGGTACCTGCAATCATGTGCACATACCCACACAGACGTACAGTATAGTTCAAAATAAGCTTAAAAATATGTATAAACTATACCAATTTTTCATTATGCCTATGCTCTTAATTTATGTTTGTTTGCTTTTTAAACCTGATACTACATTCTAGTTTCTTGAGAAAGCAGCAAAGGTTACAGATCTAGAAAGGGTGATTTCTACTCTGAAAAAAATTATCTTGAATTGTATTGTTTGTGCAATCAGCCTACAGTGTATTTTACTCACTACCAATACAATCATTTGATAAACAGCAACAAGTTTTCTGTTAAACAACATATACTTCAAAGACATAAAGGCTCTGCATCAATACAACAAATAATTGCTAAATTTAGGATGATAGAATCAACTCCATCATGTTATCCTTGCTTTATCAATTTAATCCTGATCAGTGTCTCTGAAATGCAAAGCTAGGGGACATGAACAAAATAGCTCAGCAGTTAAGAGCACAGGCTGCTTCCAAAGAACCTGGGTTCACTCCCAGCACCTACAGGGCGGCACACAACTGCCTGTAACTCCAGTCCCAACCTCTGGGGGTACCACATGCATGAGGTGCACACATACACCAGCAAGTAAAACACTCATACACATAAAAATAAATTTAAAAAACACCACATAGTTGACTACAATAACCAAACATAACTTTGTACCTCACTGCTGAAATGGCAAATCAAAACTTACAGTGATAATATCTGACAGGGCTCACTTCCTTGTTGTCTGAAATCCCATATTTTTAACTGTCCAATGGAGTTTACTGTAACGATCTCAGGAGTTCGAAGGAAAGTTACAGCACGGACTGTACTGCTGTCCGCATTATCTGCAGGTTTAGAAATAGTAGTGTGTGTTAACAGGCTCCTTCTAGGGCACATTCCTCCTACTGGTTGAAATATTGTAATTTCTGATGATTCAGCATACTTTATTAATGGAGAACTATATAGTAAAATACAATACATGTCTAGATGCTCTCTTCCTCTGGTAGAGAGCGTCACTCAACAGCGCAGTTGTTTTCTAAATGCAGGGCTGATTTACCATCTTGTTTTTTCTATTTCCTCTTAAGATTGCTATATTAAATTCTTTTTTATTTTTATTTTTTGGGGGTTGGTTTTCAAGACAGGTTTTCATTATGTAGCCTGGCTATCCTGGAACTCACTCTGTAGACCACGCTGGCCTAGAAGTCACAGAGATCAGTTTGCCTCTGCCTCCTGGGACTTGGATTAAAAGCGTGAGCCACCACTGCTTGACTTTTTATGATAGTTTTTTTCTTGGATTTCCTCAAGTTTTAGACTTGAGGCACACGATACAAACTTCCAGACTTCACTTGTACCACCTCTGTACACTACCAGCAGCCATAGCCCTTACCAAGTGTTATAACTTAGAAATTGAAGAACACAAGAAACTGATGCCTGGGTCAATCCTTGGAGATTCTGATCTGAGAGGTCTAGGGTCGGGGACCAATTCTTGTCAGGCAAATCTGAGTAAAGCACAGTTAAGAAGCATCTCACTAGCACAGTGGTCTAAACGCCACTACAGTCCATCACTCCATGTTCAAGAGCAACTGGTTTGTCACCTAGAGATACCTAACTTCTGTTGCTGTGCATTCAATACTGTGCAATCTGATCCTAACTTACCTTTCTAGCTTCACCTTTCATCTCCAATAACAAATATCTAATGTCAGCTCACCATAGACTCTGTCATTTGCTGTCTGATTTTACCCCGACCTCAAGCTATTCCCGCTTTTCTGGCATATCATATTTTAGCATTACTTATGATACAGAATCAAGAATATATTAACTTCCACTTGCTGCATAATTATGTGATAATTCTTTCTACACCACCACCCAGTATATTTCTCTCTTTAATCAATTATTTACACTGGCCTTATCTGTTATGACTGTTCGTCACTTTAAGAGACAAGCCATGCCCACTCCCTGCAGCCCCTCCCTCCGTTGCCATCTTGCTTCTGTCTCCTTTCCCGCTCCCCCTTCTCTCCCGCTCTATCCTCTTCTTTCTCTTCCCTTTCTCTCTCTCCTCTCTTCCCCCTTCTCCCCTCTTTCCTTCCCATTCCATAATTCAACTAATAAATATCCAATTCTATTGTGTATGATATGTCTGTCCATGTGCCTCCCACACACCGCACTGTTTGCCGCAGGTACTCTGCACCTGCAGGGACCCTGCACCTTAGCCGTGAACTTGCACTTTCTGGGGACTCACTGTCTGTGGACTGGCCCGCTGTCGCATGGCTGGGCCCTGCCTGGGGCTGTCGGCTCTCCGGACCAGCTGCCTGGCCCCCTGCTGCTCAGGACTCGCAGCAAAAATCAAAACATTATCCACACACTGTCTTAAAAAGGGATCCTGCCATGTGTATTTTCACACTCTTCACTTAAAATCATACTTACTTAGTTCAATTACTATGTGATAGAAGAAATACGATTTCTCTTACCTATAGTTCTTACAGCTTCCTTGTGGTCAACTCTGAAGAGATTTATTCGCCCATCTTCTCCAACAGTAACAATTTCTGGGTTGTTGCACACAATCCCTGTACATGGTGCACTGCTATAGGAAGGACTGCCGGGACCTGTATGGTGGTGAGCTGCGGGCCACTGCTGATTGACTGACAGAGTCTAGGCATCAGAAATGAGCATACTATTAATCAGAGCAAAGTTCTAAAGAATGAGCCCTTCTCAGGAATTTTTGTTTGTTTGAAACAGAACTTCCAAGTTTTGGGATTATAAGTGAGCCACTGTGTCTCTTAGCAATAGTATAATATTCTCATGCCCTTGTAGAAGAAAGAGCAATTTTCCTTTTTTGTGGGTTTTTTTTTCTGGTGTGTGCGCGCACGCACACACATTGGTATTTTGCCCTGAGCATCAGGTCCCCTGGAATTGGAATTACAGACAGTTGTGAGCTGCAGTGTGGGTGCTGGGAATTGAACCCCGGGTCCTCTGGAAGGGCAACCAGCGCTCTTAACTGCTGAGCTATCTCTCCAGTCCCTTCCTTTTCTCTTTATATTTGAGAATACTGGTACTTAGAACCTACTTCAAACAAATTTCTGTACATTCTAATTAGACTCACCACACTTACCTAAAATTAATGATTTCTGTTACCAAGTAGTTGAATGTTTGATTATCCTTTAAAATTTTATGGGAATCAACTAATATATAGGGGACTAACTTCTATATCTTTTATTACATGATTCCATTAAGAAAACAAATGAAAGCTGGGCATGGTGGCACATACCTTTGATCCCAGCACACAAGGAAGCAAAGGCAGATGGATCTCTTAGTTTAATGTTAGCCTGGTCTACATAGTGAGTTCCAGACAGAATAGATCTACATAGTGAGATCCTGTCTCAAAAACAAAAAGGTTACGTGCATGTGTGTGTGCCTGCCTGAATTTATATGCACCTTCTGCTCAGGCCAGAAGGGCACATTTGATCCTCTAGAGTTAGACTTACAAGCTACTGTGAGGCACCTGGTGTGGGTGCTGGGAATGGAACCAGGGTTCTCTCCAAGAGCAGTGCACACTCAATTTCTGAGCTGCCTCCCCAGTCTCAAGAGAGAGGTCTTTACGTAGTGGGACCTCTGAAGACCTGGTTTCTATTACAAAAACAAAACAGCTGTTCCCCCCCATGTGGTATTTGGAACAAGAAGTTGAGCATGTTATACACGCTTGCTCATTCACTTTCTCCCTTCAGCCCTGTAAAAGACTATCAGAGGAGTTGAGAAACCCTATAGGAAAATTACCACCAGCAGATGCTACTATTAAAGGATGTCCAGTTTCCGTAGAAGCAAACATAAGCATGACATAGACTTATCAAAAAGTTATATGGGGCTGGGGGAGTCTCAGTGCCAGAATGCATGCTTCAACCCTCATCAACCCCTCAAATGTCGACAGTTAGCTTCTCTGATTTGACTTCTCTTTGAGCTAAGGTTGTGCTGTGTTGTCCAGGCTAGTCTTGAGCTACTGAGATCAAATAATTCTTTTCTCTTAGCCTCTGGAAATGAGGGAGCTCCCGTGTCCCCATGACTGACTCTCCTCAGGTTTAAACTGAAAACACTGTGAACTCAACACAGAATCTTCCATAAGCCTCCTCAGAAATATCTAAAACACAAGTTTACTCTCCCAACGAAAGTTCTTTACCTGGTTATTTGGATGGTGAAGGAACACTGTTACACATCCTGTTGATGAAGCAGCTACAATTCTTTCCTGGTCAAAAAACTAAACAGAAAATTTCTGCATATTATTACAGATTTGGAAAGATTAATGTGAAAAAAATCCATTACTTCAACTTGACTAATAGTAAATCCTGTAAGAATTTAAAGAAGCAAGCAGCCTATAAACAATAAGCAAATGAAATACGTTAACATCTGAAAGTAAAAATTTCTACATAAATTAGGAGTATTTTCATGAGGGATAAATAGCGAGTTTAAAATTTTACTACACATTTTTCATTTTGGCTGCAGTGATAAAAGTCTGGAAATGTGTCATTCCTGAGTGTGGCAGCTTTTTACTGAGTAAAATACAAGGTATCTCAAGTCATATAGATTTTTTTGATGAGGAAGCAGGCTCTCTGTTGCCCAAACTCACCTTGGGCTTCTGTTGCTTCAGCTTCCTAAGCAGCTGGAACTACCAGCATCTATCACCAGTGCAGTTCTGAAAATGTATTACTGGTCCTGAGACCTTTTTAAATACCTTCTAAAATCACTTAAGTTCTTTGAGTTTTGATAAACCTTTAAAATGGAAACACAGATTTCAGCTAAGTAGTTAAAAGGAACCATGGATCCAACCTCCACATTCTAAGAAAAAAAAAGGGCACCAAGGAAAAACAATCCTGCACAATATTTTCTATAAGTGTTCAAGAGATACCATTCTCTTGAACCATTCAATTCTCTATCGAATTGGTTAAGTAGTGAACAGTAATTGAGGGCTGGGATACATACACTCAAAGGTAGAGAGCACTTCCCTAGTACATGTGAGGTCCTGAGATCACTCTCATCACAACATACGATAAAACCTGACTCAGATATGAAATGCAAATCAACATATCTGTATAAAACTCACCAAACAGGGCTTTGCATATAGATGGGCAAATATTACTGTTATTTCCTTTGAGATAAGGTGTTACTACATAGCCCAGGCTGCCCTTGCTATCCCTCTTGCTCTGCCTTCCCTGGGCTGGAATTAGAGATTTACACCCCCATGTCGGGCTTGGGCAATTTTAAAACGGAGTGACCTGAATTCCCTTTCCCAGCCCCACTTCTGTCACCAAGTGCCTAAATAGTGATGTGGCAAATTACAATTCAGAGATTAGTGTCCTGTAAAGCAGGGGTGAGAGTAGCCAAACTATAAGGTGCTACATTACCTCTAATTGTATTCTCAAATTTCCAAAGTTAGCTTTGGGTGACAACTCAGATTTACCTGTAAATCCATGACATCACCATGATGTCTGACATCGCACAGTAATTGATGGTCTCCTTCATAGCCTCCGTCAGAATCCACATTTCCAAAATCTCCAATAGACCACAGTGAAACGCAATTTTCCTGCAAAGCAGAAAAGTTTTAGATCTTGGGGTGCAAAATTCAGATTGCCTTTCGGGCGACCTCCTTTCAAAAGCATCTCAGACAAACGATACGGTAAGAGCTGAAAAGACCAGAGGTGTGGCCCGGTTCGGACGGTAGGACTACACACTTGGTGAGGGTTTAAAACCAGATCGGAGGATCAAGTACACCACCAGGTAGCTGGCACTCAAGGGAGCCTGACAAGCCAGAAGATGCTTTCGCGCGCCCGCGCGGGGGGCGTGGAGCAGAGCAGCCGGGACCCGCCCGAGCCCGGCTACCTCATTGTCCCAAGAGCCCGTAGCGAAGATCTCTGCGGTCTGCAGGCTTCCGGAAGGCACCGGCCGCCAGCGGGTTTTGCTGATTTTCTGAGACACGAACTTAGCATAAATTTCCTCCATGCCGAAATCTATAAGAAGGTGCAGCAGAAAAAGCACACTGCGCGCCCCTCAGGCCCGCCCCTTCCTGCGCGGTTCTGATTGGATGAGACCTCAATAGGTAGACGGTGGCCGCAC
>LOEQ01002186.1:123131-134255 GCA_001685075.1 Bramus lutescens | reverse complement strand
CCTTTGGAAGAGCAGGCAGTGCTCTTAACCGCTGAGCCATCTCTCCAGCCCTCTTACCCTTTTTTTAAAGAAAAAAATTTCATGTGTTTGTCTTATTTTTCAACTCCATTCGTGTTCTCCTCGAGGGCTGGAACCATAAAAAAATTGAATTTTCTCAGAGTTAATACTCATTCTTTTCCCCAGGAATGCCAATTCATTGTCCATTATATGCCAAGATCTTTGTAGGGAGCAAAAAGGTGACTGAGAGAAATAAGTAGGACTGTCTGGTACTTAATATATTCATCATTGCAGTTCAAAAATAATAATTAAATAAATAGTAGATATTTAGTGCTTTGTGGTGTTTAACCACAAAGTTAACCCTGGGACTTTAGACATACTAGACAAGTGCTCTTCCTTGAGTATCCTGTCAGCCTACAAAATGAAGAGTTTTTAATTGAAGTCTTAGGAATGGAATCATGTTGATACTGAAGTAAAGGGATCTTCGAATTGGAAGCTGGAGTTACAGTTTTAATCCCCCCCCAAAGATGTACTCATGGTTTGCTTAGTTTTAATGTTGTAATTCATTGAAAGTATTTACTTTTTCATTTATATTTGAAGACAGAAGTACTGTTTAATTTTTATACTTGATGCATCATTTGTACACTTTGAGATTATGATGATATATTTCTTGTCATTCGTTGGCTTATGTTTTGGTAACTGTTCTTTGGTAAGTTTCAACAGTTTCTCCAAAGCTTGAGCTTACCCTCCATTCCTGGATCATCTGCAGAGCTCATTCAGTTACAAGGGGTGGAGATTTTGTAGCTAACAAAATTATTTTTTAATTGGTTTTTTTGAGACAGGGTTTTTCTCTGTAGTCCTGGCAGTCCTGGAACTCACTTTGTAGTCCAGCCTGCCTGGCTCTGCCTCCCCAGTGCTGGGATTAAAGGCGCCAACAAGCTGGGTGGTGGTGGCCTTGGGGAGGCAGAGGCTGGCAGATCTCTGTTAGTTTAAGACCAACCTGGTCTATAGAGTGAGTTCCAGGACTGGCTCCATAGCTACTAAGAAACCCTGTCTTGAAAAACAAAACAAAACAAAAAAAGCTCTGACAAATCAAGTTGCATGTACAGCTGTGAACCCAGGGACTTCATAGAAGCAGAGAATTGAAAATTGCAAAGCTAAATTCTGCTACTGTTTCAGGTTCATCAGTTATATATATTTATATATAAATATGTATATATTTGGTTTTTGTTTTGTTTTATTTTCCGAGATAGGGTTTCTTTGTAGCTTTGGAGACTGTCCTGAAACTAGCTCTTGTAGACCAGGCTAGCCTTGAACTCAAAGAGATCCACCTGCCTCTGCCTCAGTTTTATATTTTAAAATAAGGTTTTATAAAGTCTGTAGCTCAGCATTTTAAAGCTCTTCATGGCTGACTCAGTGTTCCAGTTGATGATGGCAAACTTGTTTCTCCTGCAGGTGCTCTTGCCAGGGCAGTTGGGCTGCCACCAGAGTCCTAATATGTTGGGCTTCTGGAAGGAACTGTAGTTTTTGTGACTGTGGACTCCTTTCAGCAGTGCCTTCTTGGCTTACAGAGTCTTATCTTTTGCTTTGGTTTTACAAGGGGCATTCACTTCTTGCTTGGATTTCAGTGTCTCCTCTTTTTTTTTTTAAGACAGAGTTTCTCTTTGTAACAACTCCGTCTTGGAACTTGCTTTGTATACCAGGCTGGCCTCGAACTCACAGAGATCTGCCTGCCTCTGCCTTCCAAGTGTTAGGATTAAAGGTGTGTGGCTACACTGGCCACTTAACACAAGATGAGCAACTCTTTCTCCTCTTCTCAACTTGTTTTTATTTGTAAAAACAAAACAAAAAAATTCTATGCAATTCCTTAATGTATGGTCATTTCTGCTTATGTTTCTTTTGTATCCTTGACTGTTTCATTTTGCAAATACAGTATGTATAGGACTATCATTCATCCAGTGAATACTTGAATGCTTCCAAATACAATGTTTGTAGAATTATCAATCATCCAATGAATACATAAATGTTTCCTCTTTATTACTATTTTTTGCTTATTTGTTTTTATTTTATGTGCTTTGATGTTTTTCCTGCATGTCAGAGGGTGTCAGAAGCCCTGGAACTGGAGTTTCAGGCAGTCTTGAGCTACCATGGTAGTATTGGGAATTGAACCTGGGTCCTCTAGAAGAGCAGCCAAGTACTCTTATCTGCTGAGCCATTTCTTCAGCTCCATGCTTCCTCTTATTCATTTATTTATAAATTTTTTCAGGACAAAGTCTCCTTATATTGCCCAAGCTAGCCATTAATTTTTGGGCTCAATCATCCTTTAACCTGTTTAGTAACTGGCCTGCAGGCACTTGGCATTGCACTCAGTTGGGCTCCTTCTGTGTGCCAATCACTAGGGATAAAGAGGCACTTGGCATTGCATGTAGTGGGGCTGGGTCTCCAATGTGCCAATCACTAGGGATAAAGCGAAGAGTGAAACAAATACCCACTCCTTTTTGTGGCTTTCTTCTACAGTAAGTAGCTAAGTAAAGAGTACCTCATTGGTTGACCATTGTCAGAGCACGGGACAGTAGGTTTGCAGTTGCAGGAGAGAATGCCTCTCTAGTATATCCTTTGAGCAAAGGTTTGGTAACGGGCAGACAGCCATGAGGATAGAGCTGAGGTGCTTGCTAACAGCTCAGACAGTGAAGTTACAGGGCTAGGTTTGGATGTGAGGTGTGGGAAAAAGACTGGAGACAAGTCAAGTATGATCCCAGAGTGTTAGGCCTGGCAGCTGGGATGGTTTGCCATTTCCTGAGTTGGAAATGAGTGAGTGAGTGAAAAGTAGGTTTTATTTTGGTTTGACTTTGCAGAGAGGAGCAGATCAGGAATTTATTTGGGAGAAAAAACAGATTTGCTATGCTATGATATACCTAAATTGAGACCTTTATTGATATTTGAGTATGTGATTATGATAATTTTTGTTGTTGGGTCCTAAAAACATTTATTTTTGTTGTTTTTTTTTTAATTAAAACAATTTTTTTGTGTGTTTTGAAACAGTGACTCATGTAGCCTAGACTGTCCTCAAACTTGGCATGTAGTTGAGAATGACACTGAACTTTTCATCTTCATGTTTGTCCTTCTGAAGTACCATTATTTTCCCTTATTGCCGGGGATTGACTCTAGGGCCGCATGCATGCTAAGCAAGTGCTAGACCACTGGACTCTATCCATAGCTCTCTTTTTTTGAGGTGGGATCTTGTGAACACACTGTAGGCTAGGATGGCCTCAAACTTAAGGTGCTTGCAAATGTGCTTCCTGAGTACTAGGTTTCCTGGTCTGTAGCCATGCTGGCCCAGTGTGTTGACTTTTGCAAATGACCTCCTTCCTTCCTTCCTTCCTTCCTTCCTTCCTTCCTTCCTTCCTTCCTTCCTTCCTTCNTCCCTCCCTCCCTCCCTCCCTCCCTCTACTCTTTATGTGCACATTAGCACATAACCAGCTCATAAGAGCCTAAGAAATTGGAGCTGTTTGTGTGTGTGTACACATGTGGAGGTCAGAGGACAACTTTATAGAGTCAGTTCTTGCCTTCTACCTTTACATGGTTTCCAGGCATCAAATTCAGATCATCAGGCATGTCAGTAAGCACTTTTACCCACTGAGCCATCTCAAGTTAGTTTTAACTAACTTAACAGATAGTAAGTAACTCATGATGTATACATAGGATAATAGTTAATTTTTATGACTTAAAATTTTATTATTAGGCTGCCTGGGGATGTTACTCGATGGTAGAGTTCTCATCTGGCATACATGAGATCCAGGATTTAGTTCCCTGTACCATACCAAGGAAAAAAAATCAGTGTGTATCTACTTATATTTAACTTAAGTAAAAACTAAATTAAATTTCCAGTTCTGCAGCTATACCGGCCATGTTTCAGGGCCTTGATAACTTCATGAAGTTAGTGGTTGCCCTGCTGAAAATGAGAAGTATAGCTATACAACATACCCTCTGTCACAGGAAGTTCTGTTCTGTCTAGGTGATTGGCTCTTTTACGTGCTATTTAAGGTGAGATTAAGCTGTAGGAAGAGGAAGTTACACTGTTGTTACGTATATTTGTTCTAGTATTTGTTTTCTGACTGAGGTGCTTTAGGGGCGACAGTGAAAGGATCTTTGAGCAAGTGTGATGGAGATCAAAAGAGTTGGCACATTAGATGATACTTTGATGGGACTAAAGTGTTTGATTTAGCATAACGAAGGTTTTAGGGAGTAATAAATACTTGAAGAAACATGTAGAAGAGGGTAAAGCAGGTGGCAGATTTGGACTCATTATAAGGAAGAACTCAGCAGAGCTACCCTAACCATCAAAAGTTTGTCATGAAGCCAGTGGTGATGGCGCATGCCTTTAATCCCAGGACTTGGGAGACAGAGGCAGGCATATTTCTGAGTTGAGTCCCTCCTGCTCTACAGAGTGAGTTGACAGCCAGGGCTACATAGAAAAGAAAAAAAAAGTTTATTTTGAACAACAATGCTTTCTGTCACTGGGTTTACTAAAGCAGAGAGAGGGTGGCTGACCATTTCACTGTAAGGGACACTACAGACGGAGTTTTTATCAGATTTGAATGTATGCCAGTTCTAAGAGGAACATTGCATATCCAAGATTGTGTGATTTTAAAATAGCTTTAAAGATTGCATAATACTTACGGAGTATGTATGTTTCAGGAGTCAGGCAAAGAGGCAAACATTTTAACACTAACTGCCGATGTTAACCTACTTTTACATATGGATGAAAAGGCGCCCAAGAAACAACCCTCTCCTTTGGGAAGTAATGTTGAAACACTTTTACAGACCAACTAAAACTGACATGCATAGAGAACAACAACGTATGCTTGAATAACATCTGGTACTTAGAGAACTGCTTTGTCTTTGCTTGCTGTTACTTAAGCTACTTTGATTATAGTGCAATTTTAAATCGAGTCTCTTTTAGACTTTACATCCTCAGTGGATCTTGAGTCTACCTCATCTAATTCTGGATGAGAAGTAAAAGATGAAAGTTTTGTTTGCTTGTTGATACTTGAGAAGAAATGCAAGATAAATCATAAGTGGCTATTAACTCTTATAATTTAATAAAATAGGATAGTACTTCTTATTGAGACAACCCCCCTCCTCCCCCCTTCTCCTCCTTCATCTTTTGGTGCTGGGAATCAAAATCAAGGCTTTCACTACGCTAGGCAAGTACTCTACCATTGAGCTACATCCTCAGCCCTTGAGATGGAACTTATTATAATGAGTTTGGGGAAAGTTTTACCAGATTTGGAATCTGTCTGATTTACACCTATACTGGTCCTCCTCATTTCTCCAAGGTTTACTTGTATCCCATAAATGTCTCATAGTCACCCCCTTTGCTGTGTCTTCATTGTCAGGTTCCCAGTACTGTTAGTGGTTTCTTGAGATAATGAGTTAAAAAGAGGAAAAGTTTGTTTGGGGTTGGTTATGGAGGTCTCAGTCCATGACTGTTTGGCCCCGTTGCTTTGGGTTTGTGTGAAGGCAGTACATCATGGCCAAAGCACATGGTAAATAGAGCCCTCAGTTCATGACCAGGTAGTGAGAGACAGAGAGGAGACCAGGGTCCCACCGTTCTTCCAGTACCAGTGACCTGAAGACTTCCCACTGATCACCACTTCCCACTGTTGCCAATCTGGGACCAAGATTTTGAGGGAAATTGTGGACCTAAACTATGACAATCTGCCCTTGGCTCCTCAAGGCCCATGTCCAACTCATAAAACAAAATACGTTTTGTCCTCCAAGATTTCCCAAGTCTTCACTGTTCTAGCAATGCTTAGAAGTCCAGAGTCTCGGGCATTATTTTGAGCATCTGTTTTGAGGTGATGTTTTAAAATAGTTAACATCAAATCAAATTGTAAATTACTTTAAATATATTGCCTTAAGGACCTACTAAAGAATGTGCCACCGAACTTTTGAGTGGTAGTTGAAATATCCTTGTGGGGGGAAGAAAAATCAATGTTGACTGAAACATTTTCTTTGAATTTTTAATTCAATCTTTCTCTTTCACTTTTTTTTTTAAATTCCATTGAGGAGGTTGTAAATTGCCTTCCTTATTCACTGAGAAGTATTGAATCCATGGTACACATGGTGTAAAACATTTCTGATTTCAATATTTTTGTACATTTTTATCTATTATTAAACCATCTCTTATAGTGTGCACTAGTGTTTATTTCTACATAAACTACTCAGCGCTAAGCAAATTGTATGATCATTTACAAGATAATAAATCCCTGAAATTTTGTTTCAAAAAAAAGTCCAGGGTCTCTGAGACAGAAGGCAGACTTAGCTGTGATTTCTTGTAAGAAATCAAAAACATATATCCTGTTCTTCTGAAATACAGTAATGGGACAAGCAAAGGCATACATTTGTATTCCAAGAGGGCATAGAAAGATGGGATCAGACAAACCCAAGGCCAGTGCCCCAGCAGGACAAACATAAAATCTTTTCTGTAGCTGTTGTTCAGGATGCTCCCTAACAAGTGTGGACAGCCAAGGGTCTGGGTAGCCCCACCTGCGGGCTTTGTTTTGTCATTCTTTCAGCCTCTTACAGGGACCTACACTGCCCACAGTTTTCTTTGCAGGTGTTCCCTGCTCCTGGCAATTCTGACATTCTAGAGTCTTTACTGCAGTCTGTGCTTCACTCCCTCAGCTTCATTATTTTTATGTAGTTCAGGGCTCCTTTTAGGGGCCACCAACCCTGCCACAGATTGTCTGACTTCCTAGGTTTTCCTTTGTATTCTTAGGGGATATCTCTACCATTACATAATTTTAACTAAAAAAAGATTTATTTATTCAATGTCTGAGTGTTTTGTGTTCATATATGTCCATAGTGTGCCTTGTGCTGATGTAATGTAGAAGAGCATTTCAGATCTTTTATTACAAGAGTTATAGACATTGTAAAATGCCACTGGGTGCCAGGACCCACACCTCCATCCTCTGAAAGAGCAGTAAGAGCTAGTAACTACTGAGTCATCTCTCCAGGCCATAACTTGGCATTCTCAAGTACTGAAAAACCATCATGGTCTTCCTCCATGTACAATGGAACCAACCGATGTCCATTCTTGGGTGGTCTTGCCACAGGTTCAAAACAATAGAGCAAATCAAATATGGATTGAAGTCTTCAAAACTGTGAACCAGAATATACCCATACATAAATTATCTTAGTTACTTATTGTAACAAGAGAGAGCTGGTTAATAGAAAGTGGTGTTGCGTTGTAGGGCAACTGACTACAGCTACACCTGAAACAATGCAATAACAGTCCTGGGAATTTGCTCATGGAAAGAATCTGAAAAGACAGAAAGCTTAATATGCTAAAAGCACAGTTTAGCAGGTGATTATGGTAGAGGCTCAGAGGACTAGAATACAGATTAGAGTGCTGATAGGAAATACTGTGCAGATGAGGTTCCCATGGAAACGATTCTATTGGCAATTGGGCTAAGCACCACCCTTGTTAACCTGTGGAAACAGCTGGACTACATTTTATCCATGCCCTGAGACTGGGAACCTGAGCTTAAATCAACAGACCAAATTTATATTTTAGAGGAAATTTCAGAGCAAAAATGGCATTCAGGCTGTGTCATGAATTTACCAGCTAAGTGCTTTTAGCCAAATTTATAGCAAGGAGTAGAAAGAACAGAGCAGAATGATTTGAGAAACTTGTAGTTTGGGCAGAAGAATACCTATAAATGTATACCTATAAAAGAAATACCCAATAAGTTGCTTAAAAATAAAAGATAAGCACCATTAAAAATAAGCCAAATGTTTTGCATCAGAACAATGTGTATCTCAGGAATCGGTAAGACCATACTCAACACAATGAAAATTTTATTTATAAAACTGCCCATACAGGGCTGGAGCAAAATAATAATAATAATAATGTCCATGGAGCTGGGAACGTAGCTCAGCTGGCAAAGTGCCTGCCTGCTTCGCAAGCACAAGGGACTGAGCCTAACCCCCAGAACCCAAGTTAAAAAAAAAAAAAGCCAGACTGGGCGTTGGTGGTGCACACCTTTATTACCAGCACTAGGGAGGCAGAGGCAGAAGGATTTCTTTGAGTTTAAGGCCAGCCTGGTCTACAGAGTGAGTTCCAGAACTGGCTCCAAAGCTATAGAGAAACCCTGTCACAGAAACCCAAAACCAAACAAAAAAAACAAGCCAGGCATGGTGATGTATGCTCGTAATCCCACAGGAAGGCAGAGACAGTGGATGGATCCCTGTGAACTCAGTGGCCAGCCCACTTAGCCCACTTGGTGACTTCCAGGCTGGTGATGGATTGAGATTGACCCTGTCTCAGAAAAAAAGGTGGACATTGTCTAGAGAAGAATATCCAAGGTGGTTCCCTGGTCTCCAAAGTTGACAGAATATACTTGCTTTCTTTTTCAGAATAAAATATATTATCAACTTTCATAAACAAATTGAAACCATGCTACTCTAAGAACAGGCTAGCCTCAAACCCAAAGAGATTAGCCTGCCTCTGCCTCCTGAGTGCTGGGATTAAAGACATGCACCACCACGCCCAACCTCTTGTGTAATATTTTTGTGTTTTTTTTCCCTCTTAAATTTGATTCACCCTCTCTTCCTTTCTACACCCCAAGTTGGAAAGAAAAATGTATCCATTCATAATATGGCCCTTAATTAAAAATAATAGTTTTTCAAACTTTAAAATTTGGCTTATAATTTAAATTCTGTTAAAACCTTAATAAGATCTTATTTGGATCGGCTACAATATTTGGACCCACAGTAGCCATTTTTATAGTTGATTAATGAGGGTCCCTGTATCCTGAGGGTACAAGAAGATTAAGGGTGTTTCAAAAGCTGTTCAGTGTTTCAATAGGTTGATGATAATTGGATGTTTAGCCTCTAATTAGGCTGTACATGCAAAGCAAAACAGCACATTATTGTTTTTTTTTGCACATCTAAAGACATTAGTTATATTTGAAAGAAAAACTTCCTTGCAGTGGTGGATATATATATATATATATAATATATATAATATGTGACATATATATACACACACACAGATATATATATATATGTCATAGATTACCAAAAATAAGAAAATAATTTAATGCAGCTTGGTTTAGCCATCTGATATGGGTGCTGATAGTTGAACTAGGGTCCTTTGGAAAAGCAGCTGGTGCTCTCTATCTCTGTAGCCCCTTTTGCATCATCAGAAACATTTTACTGTTTGCCCTCGTTATTTATTTTTTCATTTATTTGTTTGTTTGGTTTTTGGTTTTTCGAGACAAGAGTTTCTCTGTAGCTTTGGAACCTCTCCTGGAACTAGCTCTGTAGACCAGGCTGGCCTCGAACTCGTAGAGGCCTGTCTCTGCCTCCTGACTGCTGGGATTACAGGTGTGCACCATCACCACCCAGCCCCCCTTTTTATTTTTAATCTCCACAGTTATAGGGTTGTGGCCTACAGTTTAAGAAACTAGGCTCTGGCTGGCTGGCTGGTCAGGCATTAAAAGCTAGGCTTACAACCAAAAATATACGAACCCAGGCTCTAGAAGGATCCACAGGAAGGGTTGTGCACACCCCTTCTTAAATTCTTGAAGCAGTGGTTACTCATTTATTGCCATAGAAGTTCTTCATCTGAATTTCTTGAAAACTGCTTCATTCTTCTTTTGCTTTGAATGTTCCTCCAAAAAACCCGTTACTTCCTACTTTTAGCCTGTCTTGAGGTTCTATTTTTTTTAATGGATTATTTTAAATCTGGAAAAAGACATTTTCCAGAATATGTTTTAAAGTTGATTATTCCTGGATTGCTTATTTTCTTGGGAGCTTCAAATCATCTTTGTAGTCGTTCACTGTGAGCTTAGTTTTCTTTAGAGTAGCCTTGACTGAGGCCAGCTTAGTTTTTTTCTGTCCTGTCTTGAGGCATTGTCTGGAGAGGACTTCAGGCCACCTGCCAGGAGCTCTGCTTGATTTGCAGGTTTGTGACAGGTGATGATGTCAGTGGTTGACAATAATGGAGGAGAAAAGAAGTGCTGCTGCTTCCGCCCAGACTGCTTTCTGTGTGGCTCTCTACTTCTTCCCTGCAGGACAGTGCACCTTCTTGCTGCCTTTCCTTTAAAGTGTGGTTTTCCTTACACAGCTTTACTGTGGTAAATCCAATGAGTATAATTTATCCATTTAAGTGCTATCATTCAAGGGTTTTGCTGTGTTTATAGAGATGTTCAGTCACTGCCATGGTCACGTCAACGTTTTCATTACCTAGAAAGACACCTTGTCTCACATTCCTAGTTTTTTGGCATCCTCAACTTTAAGCAGCTACTAATCTAATTTTAGTCTACGGATTTACCTATTTTGGATATTTTATTTAAATTTCATATAGTATATAACAATCTATAACTGACCTCTTAATTTTTTCAGGTTCATCCATGTTTTATGAATGCATAGTTCATCCCATTTTGTGCCTATGTGATGTTCCATTTTTTATACCATTTTATACCACATTTTATACCATTCATCCTTTGATGGGCATTTGAATTGTTTCTACTTTTTAACCGATTATTCTAAGTAGTGCTATGAGCGTTTGTATGTTTATAGGTAGTTAAAAGTTTTCATTTCTTTTGGAAATATACTTAGGAGTGGAATTATTCACCATTTGATAGCTTCATGTTTAGCCACTCTAAACTGACTGTACCCTTTTTTATTCCCATTAGATGTACAAAAGGATTCTAATTTCTCAAATCCTTATAATTCTTGCTATTGTCTGGCTTACTTTTGAAGGAGCCAGGACCTTACTATGTTATCCAGGCTGACTTCAAATTCCTGAGACTACAAGTGTTGCTACTGACTTTGGCTTCTTATCTTGCTTTTTATTGTAGTCATCTTAGTGAGTGACAAATGGTGTTTCATGGTGGTTAAAATTTGTATTTTCAAGATGGGGTGTGGTGGTGCATGCCTTTAATCCTAGCACTTGGGAGGCAGAGGTGGGTCAATCTCTGTGAGTTTGAGGCCAGCCTGATCTGCAAAGCCAGGACAGCCAGAGCTATACACAACAAAATCCTATCTCAAAAAACAAAGCAAGGGCTGGAGAGATGGTTCAGTGGTTAAGAGCATTGCCTGCTCTTCCAAAGG
>LOEQ01002186.1:86388-97823 GCA_001685075.1 Bramus lutescens | reverse complement strand
GAGACTGGCCACTGTGCTCCACACCATGAAGGAGCACTGTGCAGATGAGACATTAAGTGTCCTTACTTACCCCATGGCTATGCTTCTATTTGCTTTTGCCTGCCAGGTCCTCTGCTGCCACCTTGATCTCATTTTATAACCACCTAGAGTTGTTCCTAACCACAAGGGGTTCTTTAAAAGTCAGCCAACCATGGTGGCTACCACCATGGTCTGATGTCAGAAGCATGGGGTGGAGAATCCATATTCCTTTCCTGTAGGACTTTGCTGATCTATTCAGAACACTTTAACATACAGACCTGCTATTGATAATATCTCACTGAGTATAAATTCACTTAAGGTCCCTTTTCAAAGGTATTTGGCAGAGAAAAAGAAAATGAAGCTCATGAGAACTCAGTGGAGGAGAGGGTCGGAAGACAAGGGGAAGATGCCAGGGGCCAGCGGTTGGCACCTCACAAATGAAAGGCTGTCACTGCCATTTGTCACCTGATGGCATACTGACTTTCTGTCTCAGCATATTATAAACTTCAATCTCATAAATTCCTCTCTACTTTTTTGAGACATTTACTTCCCAGGAAAATGATTTCATGATAAATTAAGGTTTCTAACTGCAGTGTCTTCTAGCACAATTTAAAACAAAAGGTCTCAATGACAGAACCCAAAGAACAAATTGTAAGTGAACCCCATCCTTGTCCCCAGCTGTTATAGTAGCTACATTACAGATACATCCCATTGATGAGGTAGTCAGATTCCTCAGATGTAATGGGACGGGCTTTCTTAAGTTTCTGCTTTACCAGTCGGAGTCGGCAAGTCACCATGAGAAGTAGCAAAGCCGTGATGGTCAGACCCAATGCCAGGGGTAATACTGCACCTATGCAAGGTTTGGGGGGGAGAGAGAGCTCTGGTCAGTGATTGGCAACAGTGACAGCTACTAGTTACTCTATGATGAGTACCCGACATGCATTATTTACCCCATATGAACAACTCTAGTTGGTACTAGTATTATTGCTGCTTTTCTGACAAAAGTACAGAGAGGCTAATTCCCCTGTCTACTTACGTATTGTAGGTCTAGTCTTAAACCCAGACCTCTTAAAAACCAATTCTCTACCAGGTTCCTACAAAAAATTCCTTGGATAAAAAACTGCAATGAGATCAACTTTTTCTCCAACTCTCCCAGAGACTACAACCATGAGAAACAGTTTCATTAGAGTCATGTGACATTTGTGGATTCATACATGAGCATCTTCTCATTAGTGGTAGCCTAACTCCTGATTTCCAGTTCTGGTAGGGCTTAAGATATTCATTTCCAGGGCTTGAGAGATGGCTCCATGATTAAGAATACTTATTGCTCTTCCAGAGTACTCAGCTTCAATTCCTAGCACCCACAAAACAGTTCACAACCATCTGTAACTCCAGTTCCAGGGGATCCGATGCCCTCTTCTTACCTCCACAGGCACCAGGCATTCATGTGGTGCATAGACATATGTACAGGCAAAACACCCATATACAGTAAATTTTTTAAAATCCAGGGATCCTACTGTCTTCCAGTAGACAATTTATTGAAAGCTAACATCAAATATGCTTGCATACTCAGCCCTAAAAACAAATGCATACAGGCAACACTGAACAGATTCAGCAAGGTGTGTGTGTATGTAATAATAATAATGATGATGATAATAATAAGGGGCCATGAATTCTTTTTAGAGGGGTAGCATGGGAGAAGTTAGAGGGAGAAAAGGGAGGAGGGAGCGATGTCATTATGCTTTAATCAAAACTAAAATTGTAAAGACATGCTGGTGTAACTGGCCACTGGCTTCTCCTTTGGGGCTGCTCCTGGGCAGCAGACCAGGGTAGCATGGTAGATCTGTCTCCAGTCAAACTCAGCAGGCTCTATTCTTAGCCCCTCTGCACAGGAGCAGGGCCGGGTTGCTGAACAGTGTGAGGCTATTTTTAGCTGCACCTTCTTTCAGCAGGATGAACTAGAGGAGCCAACATCTCCATGTGTAGCTTGGTTCTGAAACATTTCATTCTGCTTATTTATTCCGTGTTGATTAATAGCTTTACATGTGCCAGACATTGGCCTGAGTACCTAATAATCAAAGATAAACAATTTTTTTTGTTGCTCACAAAAATACCCAAGGATAAGCTAGTGCCAGAAGCCAGCTTTATAGCTGAAATAACAATACTCACAAGCACATGAGCTGGCACTCACGCTATAGCCATTTTACAGACAATAAGAACGGAGGCACCTAATACTGGTCATACGTGCTGAAGCACCTCCCACCGATTTATAACAGAGCCTGTGGCCTTGTCCCTACGGTGCTGATTTCTCTAATATGGATATGAGAACATATCTGAATAACTTAAGTCTGAGGAGGTAGGCATTTACTAGATGGACTGCAATGAAATATTAAGGTAACAATGACAGAGTTGTGTTTAAAACCTAATGATGGGAAGAAATATCTGGTTGGTAAGATTTTTCCTAGAGTGATTTGGATCTTATGTGGGGGAGAGAGGAAGATAAATTTGTTACATGTGTTTGTTTTTAAATATATGTGTTTTATTTGGATCATTTTTTGATTGACATGCCTATGAGGCAGTGGTTCTCAACCTTCCTAATGCTGTGACACTTGAATACCATTCCTCTTGATCGGCTGTGAGCGTATCTGCATGTAGGACCCGCCTGGAGATGGATAGAGGAGGTTTCTCAATACTCCAGACGGTCTTAGGCAACCCTTTCATTCAACCCTGAAAGGGTCACAACCCCTGGGTTGAGAACTGTAGGGGCTCCAGGCAGAATGTCCCTTAGGCGCTTTGATTTCTGGTCTAGATACCTAGGGGGTGTTAGCATAGTGACAGAAAAGTGAGATTGACAGATAGAAAGGAAGAGGGGACAGGAGCAGGCTCCAAAAGGCGTGGGTCAGAGGACAGGGATGCAGAAAGCCAACAGAAGGAACAGCATCACAAGGATTGGCTCCTGTGAATAGGATGCTCTGAAGGGTTCAGGGCGGAGCCTGGGGGGTCTGCTGAATTAGCAAAATTTACAGGAGCCTGGGCAATTTCCTTTTTTGTGCACTGATTGCTTGCAGCCACCGAGGGTGTGCCCCACAGAGACTAACAGAGGTTGGTAAAATACAGCAGGGGAAATGGCTCCGTCTAGATTCAGCAGAGGTGGTATTGGAGAGGGGGAGGAAAAGAAGAGAGGAGGCAAACACACAAGTCTGTTGGAGGGTAGGTAGCTGAGGTAGTCCTCTCCAGACAGCCTTAACTTCAGGCACTTAAAACTGGCCCCAGGAGTAGCTAGCCTCACCTTGACATGACCTCAAGGTGATGTCACACAGGGGGCTTCAAACTCTAGATTTGTATCTGAATACCAAGGACTGTCCTGGGTCTGGAACAGAAGAGGAAAGGATTTGGAAGTTGCTTTAGTGTCTACGGATATCAAATTTTAGCATAAGGCCAGTACTCCCTTACAGAATTGTGAAAGAAAACCCTGCAGCAAACGACAGCTTAGAAACTGGTTCTAGAGCCACTTCCATCCCACAGCCCTGTAGTCTGGAAGCATCCAGAACCACTGCTTCTCCTTGCATTCCAGTGCTCTGAGGTTTTAGTGGCCACTACTGGCTCCTAGTGCCATCCTGATGAAAAAGATTTTCAAAGGGTTAAGTGGCCTGTGAGTGTCAGGACTGAGGCAAAGAAAGGCTTTGCTCTCCTCCCACAAGAGCTCAGAGACCCCCAAACCACTTCAGCTTGGAATAAACAGCCCCAGTTCTGCCTGCCCGGGGAAGGGCTCTTAGCCTCTGAGTCTATGGGTCGATTGAGGATGATAACCAGTATTTAGGCTAAGGGCGGGGAGCAAATTTTGGGTGGAAATCTCAGTCCTGTGGCTCAGGCCCACCTAGGGAGACAAAACAAAATTCATGAAAATTTCTGTTTCCCAAATCAGATATGAGGTTACAAATTCCTGTTTAGGGGAGAGAGAGAGAGAGAGAGAGAGAGAGAGAGAGAGAGTGTGTGACACATACAAACATCTATAATGTAGTACTTGCCAGAATATTGAAATGTATTCTTTTCTTTTTAAACTGAGTTGTGTGTGTGTGCACCTGTGGGTGCTCACAGCCATTTGTATTTGTGCATGTGTATGTGTGGGTGTTCAGGGCAGAGGTTGATGCTGGGTGACCTCTTCAGTTTCTTTCCACCTTAGTTTTTGAGACAGGGTCTCTCACTGAACCTAGAGTTCACCTAGCTACACGGGTTAGCTAGTTAGCCTGAATTCCTCCTGTCTCTATCTCATGGTGCTGGTGTTACAGGCGTGTGCCACCGCATCCTAGCCGGTGCTGCAGGCGTGTGCCACCGCATCCTAGCTGGGGCTACAGGCGTGTGCCATTGCATCCTAGCCAGTGCTACAGGCATGTGCCACCACATCCTAGTCTTTCCCTGGGTCCTGGGGATCTGAACTCAGGTACTCATGCTTACGCAGCTTTACATACTGAGCCATCTCCCCATTGCTGCCCCCCTCTTTGAGACAGAGTCTCACTCCATAGCCCAGGGAACTCACTATGCACCCCAGGCTGGCTTTCACTTTGTGTCAATCTTCCTGTTTCAGCCTTCTGAGTGCTGGTGTTACAGAGCTACCTTGTCCAGATTCTTTTTTATTTTTTTTAAAGTGTGTGTGTGTATACATGGGTTTGCAGGTGCATGTACACGTGTGGAGGTCAGAAGTTAAACACTGAATATCTTTCACTATCCTGCTCCATCTTATCTTTTGAGACAAGGTCTTTCATTGAGCCCAGAGCTCCTCTATTAGCTAGAACAGCTGCCCAGTGAGCTCCAGGAACCCAGCCATTTCCATTTCCCCAGGGCTAAAGTTATATATCTGTGTGACTGTGTCCAGTTTCTTATGTGGTTGCCACGGAGCCTGTACTCTACTGACTGTGGTGGTTTGAAAGAAAATGCCACCTAAAGGGAGTGGCACTATTAGGAAGTGTGACCTTGTTAGAGTAGGTATGGTCATGTTGGAGGAAGTGTGTCACTGAGGAGGTGGGCTTTAAGGTCTAAAGTATGCTCAAGATACCACCCAGTGCCTCAGGCCACTTCCTGTTGCCTTAGCCTACATATCAAGATGTAGCCAGCACCATGTCTGCCTGCACATGTTCCCCACCAAGACTACAATGGATGAAACCTTTGAAAGTATGAGCTGCCACCTCAATGAAATGTTTTCCTTATAAGAATTGTGTGTTCACAATGTCTCCTCACAGCAATAGAAACCTCGACTAAGACACTGGCCAAGCTGTCTTCCCAGCCAGCACCTTGTTTTTTAAAACAGGATTTTGCTATGTAGTCCATGCTGGTCTCAGATCTGTGAGCCCCGCTCCCCAGGTTATAATCCTAAGGGGTTACAGGCATGTCTCACCACACCTTATTTAGTCTTTGCTGTTCAATCCTTAGTTGACAGTTTCTTCAATATTTTCATTTTGGGTTAATTTGAAATTATGTTTTCCCTCAACTTCTAAGACACAGTGACAGAGCTGTCAGTAACTAGCTAGAGCAAGCCTCTCCTTTTCATACCCATGCTTCTACATGTATTAAAATAGCTTAATAGATTCCAGCTCTGTATCATTAAAAAACTAAGATGATGAATTATGTATTCTGCTTGTATGAATGGGAAGGAAAGTCAAACCATCTTAACAACTAGAATGAGGAGCAGCCATTAGAACCTCCAGGGACATGTGACCATGACTCCAGAGGGGGTCATGGTGACAGGTGACAGGGAGTCTTATCTTAACATCCCCAGAAAAGCCAAATCCAATAGGCCAGTAGACTTCAGGGACACAGGCAGCTACTGACATCTGCATTATGCTCAGACATCAGTCGGTTAGAAATTAAATTTGGTATCATCCAGCCATGAACAGGAAATGAGCACCATTGCACAGATACTACAAAGAAAAATCTATCCGTGTTTAGATCGATAATTTAGGGATGGTTTTGTTCTCCTAGGTCTTTTTGCGGACTTAGAGTGCAGGATGCAGGACTTTCTGCAGGACTGTCAGTGTGCTCTTTCCAGTTAAAAACAATCCAAATGGTGAAACTGTCCTTCCCCGTGCCAGCATTCCACCTGCGCCCTGCACTGTCCACATTCCTGCCATGTTCTGTCCTTAGGAGTCTCCTCACTGTTGTACCTCACACTAACTCAATCTTAACAGTCATCTCTGACAGCCAAACCACGCAGTCTACACTAAACACTGTGGTGACTTCCCCCTCCACAGCCACCCTGGGAGGTAGGAACAGCTATGGCTGTCACCTCCCGTGAAATCACTAGGATCCAGAGATAAGAACCTGGCTGTGGTTGTTGAGTTGAGTGGCAGAGCCAGATTTGAACTGTGGTGTCTGATCTGTCCTGGAACTCGCCCTATGGACCAGACTGGCCTTGAACTCAGAGATCCACCTGCCTCTGCCTCCCCAGTGTAGAGACTAAAGTAGTGAAACACCCTGCCTGACTGAGCCTGTGTTCTTAACCTCTGTGCCAAAGTGTGACTTTTTCCACAGAGTGACCCCTGGAAGGAATGGAAGGACGTATGAAAGACAGACTGAGATCCAAAGACAGTAGGCTCCCGTCAAGAGCACCATGAGGCATTGTGACCTTGACACTGAGAGGACAGTTCTGGTCCCTGGAGCACAGCCTCAACATGAATGCTCACAGCTCCACCTGACATGCAGCTAGAGCTGGGGTGGTTCTGGGGACCTCATTGCTCTGTGCGGTGTATTCAAGGCAAACACTGACCTGCTTCTGGGGCTGGGTGTTCCCGCCTTGCTTGGTCACTCTTGGACTTGAAAATGTAGCTTCCTTCTTCTTGATTTTCTCCTGAGGAATTACTGTCTATGAAAAGTAAACAGGTATATGTTAAAGGGACATTAAAAACTTCAGGAAGTAGGTATGGGATTATAGCTTTATTTCCTTTTAATTTAGGTATATGTCTGTTTGCATGTATGATATGTATGTGGGTGCCCATAGAGGCCAGTTGTGAATCCCCTGATGTAGGTGCTGGGATTCTCTGGTTAACCACCAAGTAATCTCTCCAGTCCCTTATCATTCATTCATTCATTCGGTTTTTCAAGACAAGTTTTCTCTGTGTAACAGCTCTGGCTGTCCTCAACCTCCCGAGTGCTGGGGTTAAAGGCGTGCACCACCACCACCCAGCTCCCTTATTTACTTTTTAAGACATGATTTAGAGAAAGGAATGGCAGGATTTATTTTTAAATAAACATAGGCCAGTTGGGCATGACTCATGTCTTTAATCCCAGCGCCCAGGAGGTAAGGAAAGATGGATCTCTGTCGGAGTCCCTACAAGACTCATGGCTTGCAGCAGCTGAGCGACTTGAGATGAAGAATGACTTAGCACTTCTTCAGGTGCTGGTTCAAAACTTCCAGAATCTCACCTTGTTCATTCTTCTCGCACATTTAAACACAGTAAAGCTGTGGGGGAAAAGTTTCCACGTGACACACACCAAATAGAATCCAGGGGTTGGCTAATGCTCTACCACTGAGCTATGTCTGGTACTCTTTGCTCATTTTCATACTGAGGTACCAGTAAGCTTTTGCAAGGTTCTCTCCAAATGGTCTAGAAGTAATTTAAACAACCGTCGGTTGATTATTGTGCTTATTTCTTCTGATGAAGGAAGGATAACACCACTGCAGGGGGCAGTGCAGTCCCCAGAGCTGTTAGCATGCTCCAGGTTCTGCTCCAGGTTCTGCTTTAAGTCCCTAGAATTCCTACCTTACCCGCCCCCAATCATTACTTATGAATATTCAAATATTTTCCTGTAGGGTAGAGTTCTAAGATCACCATCTCTCCCTGCGCCTAAGCGGAGGATGTGTCCAGAAATCTGCTTCCACAGAAGTGAACAAGTCAAGGAAAGAGGGCCTACTCTCGAATTCTCAGGGAAAAAACTCTTGATTATCCTCATTTGCCGTAGGTTTAGATGAGGGGTGGATGGGTCAAGAGAGGATACTAAGATGGCTACTGAATACTAAGGAGTTTCTTAGAGGGGTTACTTGATACCAGAGATAGACAGACAGACAGACAGACAGACAGACAGACAGACAGAGGTTCCAAGGAGACTGCAGTCTCTAATACCAGCAGTGACAAGGTGGGGGATTTGAAGAGGATCAGGGATCTTGTGGCAGAAAAGCCTCATGACATTTTAAAATTTGTTTGTATTTTATGTGCATTGCTGTTTTGCCTGCATATATGTGTCTGTGAGGATGTCGGACGCTTTGGAACAGGAGTTATGAACAGGAACTGCCACGTGGTTGCTGAAAATTGAACCTGGGTCCTCTGGAATAGCAGCCAGTGCTCTCAACCACTGAGCCATCTCTCCAGCCCCCTCTTATGACTCTTTAAGGCTGGGGACTTTACAGCCAGGACCCGAAGCCAGGCTCTCTCATTCTCAGACAGAAGGCACAGAGGTGGGTGGGGAGCAGGATGTTCATCCTGCCAATGCCTTAAAAGCAATACCGTCGATGAGAACTCACTACCTGGGGAGAGGAATCCTGTCTGGGGTGACCCGGGAGGTCACTGAGCTGGAAGAGGGCATTCTAACATTAGGGTCTTGGGGTTTGTGATAAACAAACCTCTTCCCCTTCTCCCCTTGGATATTCTGCCTGTTTGAGATGGATTCCCGGCACCGTCTTGGAAGGACACAAGCTTTTTCAGCTGTTCCACAGACCACACTTCCACAGGCCCAAACTACCCTCCTAGAACTGTGATCATACAGATTCCGATCAGTTGCCCCAGAACACGAAGTGTGAGAACTCCAGACAGAGAAGGAAACCTTTAAGACAAGTCTTAGGCTTTTTTTTTTGTTGTTGCTTTTTTCATGGCTCCTTCTAGGAGGTTGGCCATTCAAGATAAACCCAAATATCTCCTTTCCCAGGCACCATCTGTTAGACACTCATTGAAGTGAACGATGAACAAATGCTTCTTATGTTCCGTGAGAAGCGCATGTCCACAGAAGTAGCTGCTGATGTTCGGGGTGAAGAGTGGAAGGGCTATGTGGTCTGAATCAGCGGTGGGAACCACAAACAAAGTTTTCCCATGAAACAAGATGTCTTGACCCATGACAGAGTACCCTGCTGTTAAGTATGGGGCAATCTCATCATAGATGAAGGAGGACTGGATAGAGAAAATGCAAGTCTGTTTAAGGATGCATCATGGACACCATCTGAGTGTTCTCAACTTATATTTCTGGTTATTATAAAAAAAAGTAGTGGGGAATATTTCTGACTGACAGATACTGCTGTGCCTCAATGGTTGGTACCCAAAAGAGCTAGCAGAACCTGAAGGTTTTCAGTCTTTCTAAAGAAGATGATGTCCACCAATATGTTTCTAGAAAGCCCTTAAACAAGGAAGGGAAGAAGCCCAGGACTAAGGCACCCAAGATTGAGAGTCTATTATTCTATATGTCCTGAAACTCAAACACTGATGCTCAAAAGAAACAATGCACTAAGGAAAGCAAAGAAGAGGCTGCAGAACATGAAGGAAGCCACGGAAAAGCACCAGGAACTGATTGTCAAGAGATGTAGGCTGTCCTTGTTGAGAGGTTCTACTCCTGAATGCAGTCAAAAATAAGTCTTGAAGAGTAGCAAGCAAATAATTAGACTTGAATCTCAAAATAAATAATTAAGTCCTTAAAGCTGGTACAGTACCTTACAATGAATGAGACCCTGAATTATATTCATTATATAAATAAATAAGTGAATGAATGCCCTTAGAACAAAGATCTTTTATATAACTTTACCCCAAAGATAAGCTAAAGCTCAAGGCTTCAGTGTATTTAGTAGAGGAAGAATGCCACACCTGTATGCAGAAAAATGTTTGGGTTTTTGTACATGTTTCAGTCCAGTTCCTTGAAGAATTTGGCTGATCTGCTACACTACCCACAAATTCTTAAGTTCCCAATAAAAAGAGCCCATGGAAACGGGCACAGAACACTCCTTTCTAGTACTCTGCAGGCCTGGAAAACAGCTTTCCTTCCTCCCGGCTAGACTGGATGCAAGAAGACACCCTTGTTAATAGGTGACTGGGACCACACAGAGAACAGGCCCCACAGCTGCAAACACATTCAACGACAATCAGGCCATTACAATCAGGCCATTGTGCCCATGAGATGCTGAGCAAACACGGCCCACACTGGAGCTCTGTGCTCCCAAATGCCAGGGCCTCAGGCCATTCTGAACACGCACTCACTGTGTAACCAAACATTTATACATGCCCTATACAATCTGAAAAGAACTGTGCTCCAGACTGAGGGTGTATTCAGTGTAGTCAGTGGTTCAGTGATTGTTTTGCATGTGTAAAGCACTGAGTTTAATCCTCAGCACGCACAAAAAAAGGGATCTGTATTGAACATATACAGAGACTTTCCCCCTGTCATTAGTCCCTAAAAAATACAGTATAAGAACTACTTATTTGGTATTTACATTATATAAGGAATTACATGTAATTTGGAGATGGTTTGCAACATAGAGGAAGATGTGTGTTGATCACATGCAAATATAAAGCCGTTAATTTTTATTTACATTTATTTTGTATGTATGTGGGGAGGGGCATGCATGTATGCCATGGCTCCTGTGTGGAGATCAGAGGATAAACTGCAGGATTCAATTCTCTCCTTCCATCAGGTGAGTCCTTGGGGCTGGGCCTGGGGTCGGTAGGCCCTGAAGGAAGTACCTGCACTCACTGGGCTGTCTCACTGCCCTGTATTGCTACTTTTAGAGATGGAACTTGAACATCTTTGAACTTCGGTTCTCCCTGGAACTGATCCCTCTGGGACATCTAGACATTCCTTCCCATAAACCAAGACTTGGTTCCTTTTCTGTGCTGGAGATTAAATTGAGGACTTTGGATGCCAGACATGTGCTCTTGCTCTGACCTGCAGCTCCAGAGCTCTGTAACTGTATTAGTACAAATGTCAGGGTTCTTTTCTGGTTTGTTTTGTTTTGGCCAAATCCTTCATTTCAATCTGTATCATTCTATTTCAGAGTACGTTTCCTTGATGGTTTTCAAGCAGAAGCTATAACTTTGAGCCACCCGGACACAGAAAACAGAAGGACTACTCATGGAAAAATCATTCTGAGTCCTTACCTGGCACGACAGGAATGATTTGACTCTCGGGTGCCCTCTGGGTGGAGTGAATCCTCTTCTCTGTGTGGGACACAGTAGCTGGTTGGTTGTGGGGAGTGGCTTTCTGGGACTTTTCAAACTGGAGGTCTTCTTTACCTTCACTCAGTCCCGTGGTTCCTGGCTGGGCAGAATTAGCTGCTGTGTGTGTCACCACCATCTTGCGGTCAAGGCCCACTGTGGAAGAATCAGTTACTTGTTGGCTTTCTTTCTTTTTTTATGTCTATTTATTTACTTGTGTGTGTGTGTGTGTGTGTG
>LOEQ01002186.1:54148-64343 GCA_001685075.1 Bramus lutescens | reverse complement strand
AGAGAGAGAGAGAGAGAGAGTATGCAGAGTCAGGGAGATGCTATGTAGCTGCCCAAGAAGCAAAAGGTAACAAACCACAAACCTCATGATAAGACATAAAATAATAAATAAAAATGGGTTAATTTAAGATGTAAGAGTTAGCTAGAAATAGGCATAAGCCATTGGCCAAACAGTGTTGTAATTAATATAGTTTCTGTGTGATTATTTGGGTCTGGGCAGCCTCTGTTTACATCATACAGGGAAGCAAACCCTGCTAAGAGATAAGAAAGACAACCCAGTGCAGATTGACTTTGTCAGCCTGGATCAGACTTCAGGGAGTCTAATGCCAGGCGGTTCATAGTCAGCATATTTAAAACACAGTACAATTTGGGAAAAGATTTTCAGGCAACAATCAGTCCAACTCCAGGTGTACAGTAAAGCTTAAAGTGTTACTACATAGAGACTCCTTTACAAAGTCCATGTGAACAAGGGGGTGGAGTCTATAGTGAAGAGGCCTAGAGTCCAGTGTGGTTTCTGACCAATAGCATAGAGGTCAGCAGGCCACAGAGTACTTGAGACATCTCCAAGGATGGACAAGGGTCTAGGGAGGGAAGAGTTTGGGATAACAAAAAGATCATCAACAAAACCCACTCTCACCTTTCTGTATGGAATGTGGGTATTTGATTTGTATCTCCTCTATTGAGGAGGCACCCCCTGCATGACCAGCATTCCTGGTTCTCTTAGTGCTTCTCTGTGAGTTCAAGGACCTCTGTACCCACAACATCTCCTCCCTTATAATTTTTTAAAAGAAAAATAGTGACCATCATAGAGGCCAAGGTTGAACATATTGCCTCTATAGTTAGTTCAATTAAGTACAGGCAAACATAAGAGAATCGTAAGAATAGTTAACGGATGACAGAGGAAAGTCGAAAGCCATTTTTAGTTCACCTATCTCTTGATTAATTTCTGCTAATAAATTTGCTGTGTGCAAAGTGGGTATTATACAGCCTGTTTCACATAACCCTGTATAAATAGCCCTTAACACGAGCATATCACATGTCTTCTGTCACAGGTGTGTCTTCTGTCCCCCCTGTCTGTCCCCCCTGACCAAAGGAATTTGGATTCTACATTGGCAAGAATTGACATGCAATACAGTCATTAAACATGACAGTATCATTTTGGGGTCAGTACTATATGTCCATGTTGTTTCTCCAAAGTCTTAGCTTGATGAGTTAAAGTCCTGATGTCTCCCCTTGGGACTTGGCTTATTCTCCCTCTTGGGACATCTCCTCTTGATGGATGTATTATCTACTTTCAGGTGTTTCATTTGTCTGGTGGTCTCTGGATGTCCTGGTCGGATGCATCCGATCAGGAACCATCTGGGACTCTGTTCATTTTCTGGAAAGACACAAGTATAGCCTTGCCTCTATGTTAGAGCATCAGGCTCTCTCTTTTTGTTTAGCATTTACTTTAGGTTGTGTCCCCTTTAGGGCAAATGCTTTTGGGCAGCAGAAAACCCATTCCCCTTTAAAATAAAAATGTTTTAGAATTTAAAGTTAACATGTCTAAATACTACAATAGTATGTGAGAATTTAAGTGGGTGCAAATACCCCCTTTCTATTTATTTATTTATTTAATTTGCCAATTAAGTATATGATGGTGTCATTCCACAGTAACTTGACTCTGTGAATAGTAAGGTATTCCAGTAACATAATTAAAATTTCTCAAATAATTTGCTAGCATCAGCAGGACCATTATCACTTTTCTGTTGTAATGAATCCTGGGAAGAAGATGTATAAAGAGCTGTGTGGCAAACTTGAGTTTTAGATATGACACAATGGTGTTTTGCTGGAGTTTCCCAGTCCCTGTGCCTTGCCTTGGCCTGTGTTCTGTTGCTAACTAGTTAGTCAGAGGCATTGTACATGCCTGTTGTGCATTTTGAGCACAGATCGGGTATGTGAAGACATACCCAACAGCAGAGAATGTCTAAGACATGGACAGTCATGTCTTAGATGCGTCCATTCACTATTAATTAGGTGTGGGAAGCATGAAATCATGCATAAAATTTGTCTCTATGTTGTATCAACCATGCCTTTATTAAAGAACAGGCTCTTGGGAACTCTTTGAACTATTTTCCTTGTCAGAGTCTGATCTTTTGTTTGTTTTTCTTTTGTTTCTAAAGATTTATTTATTTATTTAATGTACACTGGTGTTTTGCCTGTATACACTCTGTGTGAGGGAGTCAGATCCCCTAGAACTAGAATTACAGAGAGCTGTGAGCTGCCATTTTACCTACAGCTGCTCCTGACTTTCCTCCTAGGCAGGTTTTTCCTGTTAGTGTTTTCTAGAGATGAAGATGCCAGCAGGTCAATAAGATTGGAGCTATTCATTTATCCGTTTTTTAAGCAAGGAAACTGAGCTGAAGGAGAACACTAAGCCTTTCTTCTACTTTTGTCTCCTTTCTATGTCCCAACTATTCATGCCCCATCCAAGCCAACTTCCTGTTAACTAGGCTCCATTCTCAATAACCTCATTCCATAGATTTCCATCCACTGTTTGCTTTCTGCATGTACAGTCCTTCTGCAACACTCTTTTTCACACAAGTTAGGTCGATTTCCATTCTCAGCGCATCTCTAGCCTTCATGTGTAAATTAATTTATGAGGTCGGTTAATGCAGAGCCTCAGTCTTCCTTAAGGATACCCATTTTGGAAGAGGATGTGCAAACTATGGTTCCAAAGCTTTCCATTGTGGCTATAAGACTCCGATTCTTCTTGGACCATCTCGTAAACTACCATCCACATTTAAATAAACATCAGAGTGAGTTAAAATATTCAATGACTGGAAACATCTGATAAAGCTGATTGACTACAGCGAGTTTAGACTTTTGAGTTGTACAACCCAGAGTGGGTGCAATCTTTTTTGTGGAGCATGCTGAATTTGTGTGTAAACATGCTTTTTGTCCTTTTCAAGAGCCATCTACAAAACCATTCAAAGTTGTCTCTATAGGATTTTATGATGTAACTTTAGGCAATCCCCATGGAGTATTTTTATACAATCTTAAAAAGAGGATCTTTTTTTCTAGATCCCAAGTTTCATGTGAATGTGACCTTGCCAGCTATTAAGAATATGGAACAAATAATTTACCTGCATTTCATTTGGTGGAAAAGTAGTTTTTGGAGCCTCTTTATCAGTAAAAGATTATTTTTGTGAGCTACTGCCTTAGTAGTCATGTTATTTAGTAAGCTAATAACCTGCTCTGTTTCAGGTGTTACATTTTCATAGAATTTAGCCATGAGTTTCCAGAAAACAACTTAGAGAGCAGAGCCAAATCCTTAGTAGAGATAAACAGATAATAGCATGCCCAATGATATAATTCAAAATTATAAATTTTTCTCTTTTAATTATTTACTATGAAAAGATTCATTTTAGGATTAATTAGATGATCAGGAGATGAGAACATTCTCCACATAATGAATGACTAATACCTCTGGAAGTTTAAGCAGTATTGGCTGAGTGCTTTATGCCCTGGTTGTGATTGATTTTGTACTAGAAGTTGGGCTTGTTTTGATTTTTTTCCTCCCATGAATGGCCAATTATAATTGAGTTAATCCCACTACCAGGGAAAAACAACAACAACAAAAATTCCAATGAAGGAATCTTTAATATTGAGCTATTTGCACTATGAGGGAGAGAAAAAAAAACATTTAAACAAAAATCAAGCAGGTAACAAACAAAGAAAATCCTAAGTTCTGGGCCAGCAGAGCTGGCTCATGCTGTTGAAGTAGACCCCAGCCAGTCATTCATAGGAACTCTTGCAACCTGAGAGCTCTGAGTTCCCATCAGATCCTGTTGGAGGACTGCAAGTCTAGCAGCAAAATTCTCTCTCTCTCTCTCTCTCTCTCTCTCTCTCCTTTAAAACAATAATTAACAAGGACTTTATATACCCCTTTCCATGGGCTCTCTTTTACTTTAGTTTCCATGGGTATGACATTGCAGAGGTGTAGCTCTGAATATTTTGTTCCTCTGGATCGTAATGATTACTTCAATAATTGTATAACATGCTATGTTTTAAGAGAACTGAGAAGAGCCCATATTTAGTTTTACTCTCTCACTTTAAGATCATGACCCCTTTTCATTGAGAGTTTCCCTAACCCTTAATTTCTATTTAATGAAAACTTTTCTTAACTTCTTTGATGATCCTGTACCAGTTTTTGGTGCCAGTTGAGGCGGTTGGTCCATGCAGGTATCAGACAGGAAGTAAAGAGAACTAAATCTCCGAAAGACCCACCAAGGAGTCTGACTCCATATGCAAAAGCAAAGAACCTTTATTCGAGCTAGAGCTTGGACCCTCTGTCCATTCACAGGCAGCAGTTGGATAGGAGAGCCCCGAGCCTGTTTAGGGTAGGGTTTTTATTCTAGCAAAGGTAGGGGTGAGGAAATTTTTTAAAAAATCTTTTAGGACATTTGATTGGCTAACATTTGCCTAGGAGTGTCTTGGTGAAAAGGGATAGGTGCATGTGGGGCTTAGACATTTGGTGGTCTTATCTATAATGGTTGGAACTTTAGGTATTTTTCCTCTGGATGCTGATTGGCCCGTTCCCGGGTGGTGCCAGTTTATATTTTTTCCTGGTTGCTTACAGCAAACTGACACTTAGGTGTATTCCAGTGGTTGGTCTTTAGACTGTCTTGGCAGTAGTCAGGTTAAGTTGTCTTTGACCTCATCAATGAGAATGAACCTTGATCAGACTTCAGGGAGTCTAACGCTGCTCAGTTTAGTGTTAGCATATTTAAGACAGTACACTTTGGGGAAAGGGTACCAGGCAACAATCGGTCCAATCAGTCCAACTCCAGGTGCACAATAAAGCTCAAGTTGTGAATACATAGAAACTCTTTACAAAGTCCACGTGACCATGAGGGGTTGTTCTATAGCTAAAAGTCCTAGAATTTAGTGTGCTCTCTGACACACAGTACAGAGGTCAGCAGGTCTTAAAGTATGTGCCTTCTCTCCCCATGTAAGGATCTGAGGAAACGCTGAAGGAAGACCCCAGGCTCAAATAGTATGCATAGGCAAAGAGTGTTTATGAATGTTCCAGCATGCAGGGGTGGACACCTGTCCAAAATGGTGACAACCCTGGGAGGGGCGTGCAGGCTCCTTTCAAACATAGCTATGGGGAGTTATGGGGACAGTTAGGTCATCTCATGTATAACTGGTTAAGTAAGAAGCGGTTACACTACTGTACTTTTAATTGGCTGAGATTTAGTCTCATCAGTTTTGGGTGTTGTAACCGGAGCCTGCGCTTTTGTTTCTCGGCCACCCAGACCCGAATAATCACACAGAAACTATATTAATTACAACGCTGCTTGGCCAGTGGCTCAGGTGTATTCCTAGCTAGCTTTTACATCTTATATTAACCCATTTCTATTAATCTGTGTATTGCCACAAGGCTGTGACTTACTGGTGCAGATCTGTCTCCTACTCTGCCTAGTCTTTCTACCTCCATTCATGTCTTCTGCCTGGCTTTTCTCTGCTAAGCCATTGGCCAAAACAGCTTTATTCATTAACCCATAAGAGCAACACATGGAGAAATGGCTCAGTGGTTAAGAGCACTGACTGCTCTTCCAGAGGTCCTGAGTTCAATTCCCAGCAACCATGTGGTGGCTCACAACCAACTATAATGAGATCTGGTGCCCTCTTCTGGCCTACAGGCAGGATACTGTATAAATAATTAAAAAAAAAAATAATAATAATAAAGCAACACATACAAAAGGACATCCCACATCAGGACACACTTATACAAACTTGAGGCATTGTGAGGCTGACCTGGACATGACTCAGAAGAGGGCTGCNTCTTCCAGAGGTCCTGAGTTCAATTCCCAGCAACCATGTGGTGGCTCACAACCAACTATAATGAGATCTGGTGCCCTCTTCTGGCCTACAGGCAGGATACTGTATAAATAATTAAAAAAAAAAATAATAATAATAAAGCAACACATACAAAAGGACATCCCACATCAGGACACACTTATACAAACTTGAGGCATTGTGAGGCTGACCTGGACATGACTCAGAAGAGGGCTGCTGGACTTGCCTTTGAGGCAAGACGAAGCTGACCTGACTTAGGCCTGTGTTTGTTCTTTCTTGTCCTTGAGTGTGAAGGCATTGCGGATAAATGGCCCTTCATAGGAGAGACTCCTGTTTTCCCCTTCTCAGAGCACTGAAACCTAAACTCAGTTGTGATAGTGGGAGAGTTGATACTTTCACCCTAAGGATGGGTTACAGTCTAGGGAGAGAAGAGTCTGGAATAATTCTGGAGGAATTTGGGTGATGTGTCCAAAGCTAATGGTGGGTGAGGTCTGCCTCTGCAGACAGCAAAAAGTCACCAGGTTGTTAACAGAACCTACTTTCAGTTTTCTGGATGGATTGTAGGTGTTTTATTTTTTATCTCCTCCCTTGAGGAGACACCCCTGCAGGCTTAACATTCCTGGTCTTAGTGCTTCTCTGTGATTACAGGGACCTCTGTTCCCACAACAACCCCTGCTGAGCTGGCTAGATTTCCAGAACCAGGCATGATCTCCCTCCTGCTGAGTGGTCCTTAAGTTCAATTAGACAGCTATCGGTTGCTGCCAAGATGGATGTGCCACTCTTGCATATTTGGGAATCTCTTGCTCTGCTGGTCATTGTGGTTCCTAGGCATCAGCTAGGTAAGATCATGGATTGCGTCTGTCCTTCAGCAGCTTGCATAGCACCTTCTGCTACCTTAACAGCCAGTCCTCAGGGAGGAGGCTTTCAGATCAGATCCAGGCCGAATCTGTCTGAAGTACATGGAGTCGTTAGCAATAAGGACTGACCTTCAGCATCTTAGACGCAACTGAGGGCAAAAGCAATTATCTATATTGTTTTGGGAGTCTCTTGGATATCCCATGATCAACAACTCAAAAAGACATTTCTTTCATACTCATGCCTGGCACTGGATATTTATTAAATGGTCATGTCTCTTGGGGGAACACTGTCAGCCTTAGTGGCATAACTTTATTACACACACACACACACACACACACTTAGTGTAATTTTAGATAATTTTTAGATAAATATAAAGTGTTTCCAAACAATCTCAGAGTTCCTATTTCTTCCCTTTCCCCTTCCATATTAAAGACCCCTACCCATTTTTTCCCCATCTCACCCTTCATGTTATTTGTATCTGCTATTTCCCTCTTTAGGGATTCCCTCGGTCCCATGGTCTTCCTTTGCTTTCCTGGTTTCTATAGTCAATCCATGTTACATAGTCACATCTAAAGATTTGGAGTTAGAAACTGCAGATGAGAGGGAACTTACAGAACTTGTCCTTTTGTCTTTCTGGAACTGAGTTATATAACAAGATATAACATATATATTTATGTCTGTATGTATGTATATTGAGACAGTGCCTCTCTATGTAATCTGAACTGTCCTGGAACTCACTATGTAGCCTAGGCTGACCTCTTAACTCACAAACACTCTCCTCACCCTCCCAAATTCTAGAATTATAAGTGTGTGGCAGCATGCGTGGATTCATCATCAGCTAGGGACATCCAGTCCAATTGTTTGACTCCTTTCAGCTACACTAGGTGAAGAAGAATTGTTTCAGGCTACACATTAAACACAGAAGTATCTGCCCTGTGTCCTGTGGCTGTGAGAACATGCCTATAGTTTCTATGACATTGCAGTATAATGCTCTCCTGGGATGTGGAACTCAATTTTGTTTCATAGTCAGAATGGTTTAAAAAGTACTGTATGGCGAGATGGTTTAGTGGGGGGCAGGTGCTGGCTGCCAATATGATGACCTGAATTTGATCTCTTGCACTCACATGGTGGAGGGAGGGAACAGAATCCTGCATGCTGTCTTCTGATCTCTACTCATGCTCTGGGATATGCACGCACCCCTCCTAGAAAAACAAATAAATCTAAATAAAAACACCTTATGTTTTTGGGGGAAATGTAATGTGTGCTATAGTTTTTATTTTGAATGTGCCCTGATGTGTTAAAGGATTAGGCTCCGAGGTGGTGACACTGGGAGCTGGTAGAACCCCTGAAGTTGTCTCCCAATGCAAGCACAGTCTCCTGTGCATTCTTTGTAAAATTCTCAGCTAGCTTCTCTCTTAACAGTTTTCTGTCAGTGTATCCGTCTGCTTTTGCACCCCAACAGCATCTGGAAAGCAAGTTTTCAGGTCTGTGCCATCCCAAAGAGACCACCATATGCTCTCCATGGATTCTTCTTCATTAGTTTTCAGGTCCTTGGTCCTCTCTTCAGCCCATGTTTGTGGTCCTCAAACTATGCAGAGGGGCTCTGAGACCATCTAATAGTTAGAAAACAGTGTACAGAAATGTTTGAAGAGCATACAGTGTCCTTTGCTGAACGCGGTAGGAAACACTAAAGTATTTGAGGGTTTTTAATATTTAGACTGTGCCGAATTACCACATGTTAACAACCTACGTTTTCCAGTTGCTGTGATAAAAACTCAAAACCTGATGTTAAACCTTGTGCTAAACACAAAGTGTGGACGCCAGCATCTTCACTGACTCCCAGATTGAGGAAGCTGCTTAGAGTCCAGGTCACTACGTGTGTCTCATCAGTAAACAATTACCGTGAAGACTGAAGTGAATTACTGTTTCAGCTTTTTGTTTTGTTTTGTTTTTGAGACAGAGTTTCTCTGCATGACAGTTTTAGCTGTAGACCAGGCTGGCCTCAAACTCATAGAAATCTGCCTGCCTCTATGATGTAGGAGGGTCATCTGTCTATGTGTTACTTTCATTGGTTAATAAAGAAACTGCCTTGGCCTTTTGATAGTCCAGCTCTTAGGTGGATGGAGTAGACAGAACAGAATTCTGGNCAGTGCTTAAATGAATACAATTTCTGTGTTGTTATTTCGGGGTATAAGCTAGCCCTGCAGGAGCCAGGGCCTTCTCCCCTATCATTACACCTCTACCTCTTGAGTGCTGGGATTAAATCCATGTGTCACCACTGCCTGGCCTGTTTTAACTTTTGTGTACAATTTTCTAAAATAGCCATCAAATGACTAGGCCATAAATATACATTATTTGGCCCTAATTACTTAATAAAGAAGATTTTTTAGGTATTTTTTTTAGGGTAACTTAGACACTCATGGTGCCATAGACTGGAAAGTGGGGGAACCTCTAGTACTGTGAAAGGTCCCAATGCTGTTATTCTGCCTTGCATATGCGTAAGGTTGGACAGACTTTTCTCCTGCACAACCCCAGCAATGCCTGCAATCTGTTCTTCTCACCCACTGCTGCTGATTGGCTCCTGGTCTGACCCTTCCTAAGCCCATGCTGCTCGTGGTAGTCTCAAGTTTTCTCTTAGAACCAGTCTGAGTTGTGGCCAAGGTTAGGGTCTTCTCTGCCTTTGCTTTTCTTTACTGACTTTCTCTTTCAGGGAGTTAAGTCTTCAGGTTTGTAGCTACCAAGAAAAGAGCAAGCTTTCTATTCTCCCCATGGTGGGTCATAGCACAGCTGTCCAGGTTTGGAATGAGCCCTGGCAGTCAGATTGTAACGCTGGAATGAGCAAGCATCTGACAAAGAAACACTGGGGAGGTTGGAGACCCTTTAGAATCGAAAGTGGTTCCCTACCTTCCCAATGTTATTTTCCTTTGATACAGTTCCTTGTGCTGTGGTGACTCCCAACCCTAAAATTATTTTGTTGCTACTTCATAACTATAATTTTACTACTGTTATGAATTATAATGTAAACACCTGATATGCAGATGATCTTAGGCGACCCCCAGGAAAGAATTGTTCAACCCCCAAAGGGGTGATAACCCACAGGTAGAAAACCACAACTTTAGATCAAAACCAAAAACAAAACCAGGATATGTGGAGTGTGTGTGTGTGTGTGTATCATATTGTCTCTCTTTGGAATGTGTTATGATTAGGATGTAGAATGTCCCAAACATATCCATGTAGAGCACTAGTTCGAAAGGTTATGGTACCTCTAGGAGCTGGAGATGCAGGTTGCCATGGGCCAGGCTTTGAGGCTTATGTCTCAATCCATTTTCTAGCTGGGTCCTGATTTTTGTCCTCTTTATGTCTCCGGATCTGCCCAGGTATAAGCAAGCTCCTCTAGCCACAAGTCACTCCTGCTGCCATGCCTTCCCAGTCAGAATGATAATTCTTTTTTTTAAGATTTATTTATTTATTATGTATACAACATTCTGCCTCCA
>LOEQ01002186.1:31863-43650 GCA_001685075.1 Bramus lutescens | reverse complement strand
AGGGACAGCCAGCCTGTCGGACTGAGCAGCTTCTGGGTTCTCTGTCCCCAGTGTGCATGTGACCATTGCTGGACCTAGTGCATGTCACAGAGACTAACCTATAATAATATTATAAAATATCAACTTTTCTGTTATGAAATATCCCTATAATATATAGTCATATAAAAGTATCAAATACATTCTTTGTTTTGTGCTAGAGAAGATTGCCTTGTATAGGTGTGGTTATAATAAATATCTATTACAAAATTGATATAATTAACAGAATTTAACTCCTAGCCAAATACCTTAGGGAGGGTGGAATCTTTCTAATCTGTCTCAAACTGACTTAGATACTGGTAAGTTATATGCACAGGAGAAATAACTTCACATTTTCCCACTAAGGAGATCTGGTTGTCCTGTTTCCTATGCTAAGGATGTGTACACAACCATGTCCTTTTTCAGATCTCTAGTTCAAGTAGTTCCATGTTATGGGCAAATCCAACCAGGACACAGCAAGGAAACAGTGCAAGGTGATAAGAAAGGGCCCAAGTGACTGCACAGAGTGAAGACATGAAATGCTGTGTCCGCAGCATCCTGATTCACCTGGTGGAGGCTGATGGAAGGGAGAGTGGTGGCACCAGATGAACTCTCACGACTNCAAGGTGATAAGAAAGGGCCCAAGTGACTGCACAGAGTGAAGACATGAAATGCTGTGTCCGCAGCATCCTGATTCARCTGGTGGAGGCTGATGGAAGGGAGAGTGGRYGCACCAGATGAACTCTCACGACTTCTCTGGAGCATCTTCAGCCTGCAGCAAGGAAACACATCTTTTGAAGGGGCTAAGGAGAGCCTGGGTCAGTTTTCCTGGGTGCCCTGTACCAGTCATCACCACCCCACAGCAACCCTCACTGAGGGTCATTCAGTTCCCTCCTCCCTCACCCCTGGGCTCTCCATCCTGGATCCCCTACTGTCTTCCTCCTTCTTTCCCTTGTCCCAGAGCCCCAGGCCCTGCTGCAGACCTGGGAGATCAGAATGAAGTGGTGATGACTAGCTCTGCTTCCTGACTAGGGTCTGATGGGAGGGGCTGGAGGAGAAGGGAGGATCTCTACCCAGAAAGGCCCATGGGTCCTGGTTTTCCAGGCCTTGAGTGGGGTTCCAGACATCATTTCTCTTTCATTCTAAAACTCCTGATATCTAAGAGTGGCATCACACCTGGGGGTGTGACTGTCCCTGCCCTACCTGTCCATTTGCACAGTTAGATGAGAGCAATGGATTCCAGGAGCATCTCAGTCCACCAGCCTCCAGTGGGGACACTGCTCCAGGGTTCTGGAGGCTGCTGTTCCTTGATTTGTTTCTATTTCATGTGTATGAGTGTGTGCCTGCATGTCTGTAAGTGCACTGTGTGAATGCCTGGTGTTTGTGGAGAAGGGGCTGGATCCCTTGGACCAGAAGCTCTTTGGTTGTGAGCTGTCATATGGGTTCTAGGAATGGAACTCATGTCTGAAGCAAGGGCCGCAAGTGGTCTTGCCACTGAGTCATCTCTTTTTCATATTTTTATCTTTGTCTGTTGGGTGGAATCCTCTTGCCTCTACACATTAAGTGGAACTATATGTTCTTTTGTGTTCCTGTAAATGGGACCCGCCTGATTAGACACCTGCTGTGTTCCCTCCTCATTTCCAATTGGTCTGTGACATGATTCCTGTCCTGTCAAGGGTGAGGATGCACAAGCTATTGCTAGCAGGTGGCATGAACTCCAGATCTCCTGCCTCCTTTCTCAGTAAGATGCTGCAGCTGAGGGACAAGAAGAGCAGGACTTCAGGAATTGCTTCCTTGCTCCTCACCCATCCATCCCTTACTCTATTCCCAACACTGCCCTCAGTACCTGTCATTGCCAAGGATCCTCCTGAGAGAAGAAGCAGGAGGGAGCAGGTGAGGAGAATCAGCAGGACAGAGATGTGAGGCATGATGGTCATGGCCTTTGATGAACCTGAAGTGGAAACACAAGTTGAGTCCTTGACCAGACCTCAAATCTGAGAAAATCTCACCTTAGCTTCTGGGTCCTCAGGTAATTCAGCAACACACAAGAGTTCCACCCCTGTTGTTGCTCTGCAGCAACTGTTTAGGTGGGTCCCAAGTAGGAAGGGAGAGAAGGCGTGTTCCCTGATCTCAAAAGACTCATGCAGCTATGGTAGGGGAAGCAGGGTAATGATGGCAGGAGAGCAGGTATGAGGGTGACCTATGAGGACGGTGCCAGGGAAGAAGAAAGATCAGGTGAGATAAAAGCAGCAGTGAGTCTGCAACGAGGACAAGGCCAGGAAATAAAGGTGCTCGGATTGTAATAGTCAGTGGGTGCCAAAGTGAGAGAACAATTAGTGAGAAAGGAGAGGGTGGGGACCGAAATGAATGATGGAAAAAATGACCATTAACCCACGAACTCATGGTGATTAGATTATTACACACACCACACACACACACACACCACACACATACACACATACTACACACACCACACACATACACACAAATACACACACACACCACACACACACATACCAGACACACCACACACACACATACACACATACCACACACACCACACACACACCACACACATACACACAAATACACACACACCACACATACACACATACCACACACACACACCACACACACCACACACATGCACACAAATACACACACACAAATATATACACACACACACACACATACACACACCCCTTATTTGCAATGAGTTTCCTCCCCTTCTTCACAGTTACCTGTAGGCTTTTTCCCCCATTGGGACTTGAACTCCTGAAACCAGGCTTGCAGACTCTGGGAGGTCATTTGTAAGAAGGTAGTTATTTCCACGTTTTTCCTGAGTTTCTCCATCATCAGGATTGATGCAGGATCAAGAGTACTCCATGCTCCAGTGATTGAGTTAAAATGCAACATTTTGCATTCTTTGATGTCAAAGCTCCAGGATGCAATGAACTGTCCATCTGCTTCATGCCAACAACGCATCCTGGCCGTCAGTAAGAGGTACTCTGTGCCCATTGGGAAGAGATCAGCCTCTGGCCTTGATGAGTTCTGTCTGCTTACCCTCCCTTCCCATCATCTGACCTTGCTCTACCCTTCACATTTTAGCCTTGCTACTGGGCCTTTTTGGTGGGAGGGACCACCAGTGATTCGTTTTTTTTTTTCCTCCACGAAAACAATGAATGTCCCTAACCTGTCACAAATCCTGTCCTTTCCTTCATGGAGTCATCTAACAAGCTCTTCTATTTTGTTTGTAGCAGTGGGGATTGAATCTGGGGCCTCATGCATGCTAGGTAAGCACTCTATCACTGAGCTACATTCCCAACACGGGGCAATTTAAAACTCACCTTCCATTGTGTTCTCCTGCATCATGTGAAGCACAAGCACTTTGAACAGTCCACGTCCTTGTTGTAGAGCATCAATCTGTGGTTGCCAGGTCTTTGTGGCTTTCAGTTTTCTCCCTAGAACACCCATGGCACAGCAGCTGTTACTATCACAGGAAACAAAAGTCTCTTTGTTCACTTGGCCTTTAACTTCTTGCCTCAATGATCCAGGCCCTGTCTGGCCGACAGTGAAGCTGTAGCAAAGAGACACAACTTCTCTGAAGGAAACATGGAGTGAGGTTAGGAATGCAGAGCAGCGGCTCAGACAGTCCTCACAGACAGTTTTTGGGACAAGAAAGTCCTTCTGCAATAATGTCTTTAAAAAAAAGAGAGGAAAAGGGAAAGGAAGGAAGGAAGGAAGGAAGGAAGGAAGGAAGGAAGGAAGGAAGGAAGGAAGGAAGGAAATAAAGTCTTGACCATCTTTGGTGGTTTACTTTGTCAGTTTGATCCAGCCTAGAGTCACCTAAGAAGGGAGTGTCTAGGGGCTGTTTTGACTGTTAATGATATAGAAATGCCCAATCACTGTGGGAATTATTGTTCCCTGGGCAGGTGGTCTCTGATAAGAAATCTAAATAAGAAATCTAGCTCTGCAGAAGATGTGATCCAGACAGCAAGCAGCATCCTCCATGGTTCCTGCTCTGCCTCTCTGGCTGTGAAGTGGGTTCCTGGGTCATACATAATGCTGTGTGGAATAGCACGTGGGCCGGCCTCTGAGTACCTGCCCTGCCCTCCCTCAGCGACAGACTATGGCTTAGAAGTAGAAACAGAGGATCCAGGTTTGATTCTTAGCAACTGCTCTTGGTGGCTCACCACCACCTATAACTCCAGTTCCAGGAGACCAATTGTCCTCTTTTGTCCTCCAAAGGCACCAGGCACATATGTGGTGCACATACATACATGCAGTCAATAAAAAAAACTAAAATAACGATTAAAACTGAACCACTTCTATGAAAAACCCTGATTGCCTTCCTGGGAGGACCACAAGAGTGACCACTCAGCCCAACAGCAAATGCAATCATTCTTTCTGTACTATTTCATTACTGGCCTGTCACTCAGGGATGAACCCAGAGATGCTCCTGTGAATGGATGGTGTGGTGGTTTGGGTGAGCCCGTCCTCTATAAAGTTAAATTTTGAATATTTGATCCCCAGTTGGTGGCAGCTGCTTGGACAGGTTCAGGAGGTATGGCTGTCTGAATGAAGTATGACAAAACCCATTCTGGACCTTAATTGAGGTTTAAGATGTGGGCTCTCAGCTAGGCATGGTATCACAGGGCTCTAATCCCAGCAGTTGAGAGGCGGAGGAAGGCAGAACTTTATAAGTTTGTATCCAGCCTGTTTTATGTGGTGAGTTCTTGGTCAACAGGGACTATACAGTAGGACCTTGTCACAGAAACCCAAACCTAACTAAAAATACTAAGCTTGCTGCTCCGGCCACCATGCACCCCGGGTGTCATGCTTCTCTGCTGTGAGGTGAAGGACTCTGTCCTCTGAAACTCTAAGATCCCNGAAATGGGTTAATTTAAGATGTAAGAGCTAGCTAGGAATATGCTAGAGTTATTGACCAAGTAGTGTTGCATTTAATATAGTTTCAGTGTGATTATTTCTGGTCTGGGCAGACGGGAAATGAACGAACAGTCTCTGCCAACTGTAGCGGATACAGGATTGAGTCTCGGAAATTGCACATGGTGGCTCACCACTGCCTGTAACTACAGTTCCAGAAGATCCAGTGACCTCTTTTGACCTCTGAGGGTACCAGGCCCACATGTGTTGCATATACATACATGCAGTCAAAACATAAAATAAATCTAAGCAGTAATTAAATGAACCACTTCAAGGACAGCCCCAGATTGCCCTCCTAGGAGAACCAACCCAGTCCCAACAAGAGCCACCATTCAGCAGCAAGTGCAGTCATTATTTTTTGCATTGCTTCATTACTGCCCTGTCACCCAGGGATGAACCCAGAGACGTTCCTGTGAGTGGCTAGTGTTGTTGTTTGAATGAGCCTGTCTTCTGTAGAGTAGGATGCTTGAATACTTGGCCCCTAGTTGGTGGCAGCTGTTTGAACAGGCTCAGGAGGTAAGGCCTGGCTGAAGGAAGTGTGTCACTGGGAGTGTGACTTTAAAACTCATTCTCATTTCTTTTTCTTTGGACTTTGCTTGAGGTCTAAGATGTGTGTTCTCAGCTAGGCCTGGTATCACATGGCTCTCATCCCAGCACTTGAGAGGCAGAAGAAGGCAGAACCTTATGAATTTGTGTCCATCCTGTTCTCCATAGTGAGTTCTAGGACAGCCAGACTATAAAAGGAGACCTTATCTCAAAAAAGCAAACCAGCTGTGTGGTGGTGGCACAGGCCTTTAATCCCAGCACTTGGGAGGCACAGGCAGGAGGATCTCTGTGAGTTCGAGGTGAGCCTGGTCTACAGAGCTAGTTCCAAGACAAGCCAGGACTGTTTCACAGAGAAACCTTGTCTACCAGGAGATGTGCTACATTAAAAAAAAAATGAAACTAAAGTTATGTGGGTTCCAAGCTTGCTGCTCCGGCCACCATGCACCCCGGGTGCCATGCTTCTCTGCTGTGAGGTGAAGGACTCTGTCCTCTGAAACTCTAAGATCCCAAATCCTTCCTTCTGTGTGTGTCGTGGCCTTGGTGTTCACCACAGCAGCAGAAAGTGACCAATACAGCTACTGTATCAACAATGAAATCTTCACAGGACAGACTGTCTCTGTTACACCTGGTCAACTTTGTTCTTGGAACTTGAAACTAGAGACATGGCTGGACCTGTCTAGGGCTCTATGACCCAGGACAATCTGTCAACCCAAGGCATCAATTCTAGGAAATGGCTCCTGGGTGGAGTTCATGGCAGTGTATAACTGGAGAATCACCTTGCTTGTGCAGAAGCCAGCCTGACTCACCTGCAGCAAGGAAAATACACTGCATTTTACTGTGGCTCCTGGCATGGTCCTGGGCCTGGGAGAGAGCAGCCCATGGTCCTGGGCTATCAGAAGTCCCATCAGGCCTCAGGCAGACATCATGAGGTGAGCTCTTTCCCTCTAGGTTATTAGGTGCACAAGTCACAGTCAGACAAGGTGTCCAGCCGTGAGACATCGCTGCAGGGACATAACAAGCCACGTGTGTTCACAGCTGCCTAGCAGGGAGGGACAAGGACTCTTGTCTGACAGAACATCTCCTGTTCCCCAGATGGTTGTGGAGATCTTATCTAGATGAAGCAACTGAGGTTAGTTCTCAAGTCAGCTGCCACCTCTCCCTCAGCAAACACCTCAGGCTTCAAGGAGTGTCCTTATGATGATAGAATGCAAGGACTCCATTGGGCAGCAATGGATTGCACAGCATTCCCTAAAGCCAGGACCTCTTTATGTCATTGCTAGCTGACCCAGATGTCATAGGCAGCATAGAACCCACTGCTGACTGGGAAACATGCAGCTTTGGCAGTTCTTCTGAAGACACTCTGGTGGATGGGCACTGATATACTGGTTTTTGGGATATTCCCTAATCTGGGGTCAGAAGAATGGACAGAGGACAAGTCTGATTTCCCATTTATCAACTTGTTACCTTCTGTCTACACTGAATGTAGACCTGAGTATTTGATGCAGGTTAGATACAGTGAGACTTGCCAGGTTAAAGACATTTAGTGCCTTCTATTTACAGAAAAACAAACCCTCTCCTCCTAAATGAACACCAGTATCTGATGCCATCGCCCAGGAGGTAGACTATATAGGCCTAGGAGGGCAGGAGATTTCATAGTCTCCACCCAGTAACATTGTCAGACCCTAATGGACAAGGCATGTTAGCCCTGGCTTAGCTGAGGTGTCTTCAGGCATGAACACAGACTGCCACCCAGTGGAAGAGGGCTTAAATGCACTGTATGGATTTGAAGCACAGTCTGGTTAGAAGCACTGGAAAGGGAGGTGATGGAGACTGGTAGATGATGATACGCATAGGAGTTGAATCTGAGCTCGGTTGGACAAATCTGTGATTCAGGAACTTGGAAGACTGAGCGATATGGGATTCCCCTCTGTATGGAATACCATTGGTTAATAAAGGACTGCTTTGAGCCTATAGCAGGACAGGGCAGAATAGACAGGGAAAACTAAAGTGAATGCTGGGAGAAAGAAGGAGGAGTTGAAGCCATGCAACCTCGCCAGAGACAGACGCCAGAACTTTAGCTGGTAAGCCACAGCGATGTGGTGATACACAGATTAATAGAAATAGGTTAAATTAATATTTAAGAGTTAGCCAATAAGAAGCTAATGGGCCAAGCAGTGATTTAATTAATATAGNCTTGCCAGGTTAAAGACATTTAGTGCCTTCTATTTACAGAAAAACAAACCCTCTCCTCCTAAATGAACACCAGTATCTGATGCCATCGCCCAGGAGGTAGACTATATAGGCCTAGGAGGGCAGGAGATTTCATAGTCTCCACCCAGTAACATTGTCAGACCCTAATGGACAAGGCATGTTAGCCCTGGCTTAGCTGAGGTGTCTTCAGGCATGAACACAGACTGCCACCCAGTGGAAGAGGGCTTAAATGCACTGTATGGATTTGAAGCACAGTCTGGTTAGAAGCACTGGAAAGGGAGGTGATGGAGACTGGTAGATGATGATACGCATAGGAGTTGAATCTGAGCTCGGTTGGACAAATCTGTGATTCAGGAACTTGGAAGACTGAGCGATATGGGATTCCCCTCTGTATGGAATACCATTGGTTAATAAAGGACTGCTTTGAGCCTATAGCAGGACAGGGCAGAATAGACAGGGAAAACTAAAGTGAATGCTGGGAGAAAGAAGGAGGAGTTGAAGCCATGCAACCTCGCCAGAGACAGACGCCAGAACTTTAGCTGGTAAGCCACAGCGATGTGGTGATACACAGATTAATAGAAATAGGTTAAATTAATATTTAAGAGTTAGCCAATAAGAAGCTAATGGGCCAAGCAGTGATTTAATTAATATAGTTTCTGTGTTGTTATTTCAACTCTGCGTGGCTGGGACAAACAAGCAGCCTCCTCCAACAAACTGGCACCCACATGGCCAACTAAAATCCAGTTAAAACCTTAGAGGGCTTGGAAAGGAATTCTAGAAACACAAAAATACAGAGTTTAACACAGCTTCTTGTTGTTTGCTGGCGGTGTGCCACATTTCCTTTAAGAGAGGTTTTCCTGATTCAGCAGTAGCAGGAAAGAAGCCATGTTGCTTTGAAATGCTGGCAGCACAACCTCTGGCTCCTTCAGGAGACTGAGCACTTGAATGGGTGTTGTGCTGAGCATTTGAATGGGTGTTGTGCTGAGCGTTTGAATGGGTGTTGTGCTGAGCACTTGAATGGGTGTTGTGCTGAGCATTTGAATTGTGTTGTGTTGAGCATTTGAATGGGTGTTGTGCTGAGCGTTTGAATGGGTGTTGTGAGCAACATGCTACAGTTTGATTGGTGGCAACATGGACCAGCTGCGTGCCAAGAGGTAGGGCACTGTGCATGGCTCTCAGAGGTGCTGAGCACCTCTTCTGTGCTGTGCTGGGTGGGGCAAGCAGGCAGTGCCATATTTCCCCTAGCAATGGCATAGCTTAAGTTTTTAAGAAGCACCCCTGGGTGGTAAAGAAATACAGATATACAATAGGACAGACTCAGACATAAAAGACCTCTAACCAAGATACAGTGTGTTTAAAAATGTACATAGGCTTGGGAGAGAGAAGAAAAAGAGTAGAGAGAGTTATACAATAACAAAACAAAAGTCATTAAAGAGACAGAGTAGAGACAGTCATAGATTAAAATGAGTAAAGAAAGAATAATCCATGCAAAGATGGAGAATACAGAGAGAGACTGGATTATGTATATTATTGTGTTTTCTTTGAATTTTTTGACTGTGAATGAGCTAAGTATAGAGGAAACATTTCATTGCATGGGCTACTAAGCTAAACCAGCATAGATATTTTAAAGGCTTCTTGAATTAAAAATTTGAGTCAAAGGATAAGTTGCTTTGGAAAAGAGGTTCTTCTTTTGTTTCACCTCCCTTTCCAGTGCTTCTAATCAGACTCTGCACTTCAAATCCATACAGTGCATTTAAGCCCTCTTCCACTGGGTGGCAGTCTGTGTTCATGCCTGAAGACACCTCAGCTAAGCCAGGGCTAACATGCCTTGTCCATTAGGGTCTGACAATGTTACTGGGTGGAGACTATGAAATCTCCTGCCCTCCTAGGCCTATATAGTCTACCTCCTGGGCGATGGCATCAGATACTGGTGTTCATTTAGGAGGAGAGGGTTTGTTTTTCTGTAAATAGAAGGCACTAAATGTCTTTAACCTGGCAAGNCTTCAAATCCATACAGTGCATTTAAGCCCTCTTCCACTGGGTGGCAGTCTGTGTTCATGCCTGAAGACACCTCAGCTAAGCCAGGGCTAACATGCCTTGTCCATTAGGGTCTGACAATGTTACTGGGTGGAGACTATGAAATCTCCTGCCCTCCTAGGCCTATATAGTCTACCTCCTGGGCGATGGCATCAGATACTGGTGTTCATTTAGGAGGAGAGGGTTTGTTTTTCTGTAAATAGAAGGCACTAAATGTCTTTAACCTGGCAAGACTAACATGGTTTGATGCTCCAACACCCCCTGAAAGGTCACTGTGAACACCCTCCAAAAATTTACTTCGCCCAACTGCTGACTGAGATGAACCTAGCATACAGGATACACCATGAAAGACCTGATTAGCAGCACCCCAATCAGCAGTAAGTAGTCTAGAGAACTACACCCAAATTCCAAAATATTGTTTACAAATGTTTGTTTACATTTAAAGGGGGATATGCTATAGAGATTTGCATTGTTATGGATCTTGGTCTATTGATACAAATTTAAGGTCAATTTTGTTATATGTATATNTCTAGAGTTTTGGAAGTTGCTTACAATGCACTTCCTGTTTACTTAGGTAATATTATATCCTTCTGGAGTCTGTGATGGAGTTGAATAATATGTAGTTATAGTTACAGTTTTCCTTAGTTATGATAAAAATAAAGTAGATATAAATATTATAACTGTAATTCTTGCTTGATACATGTTTTGTTGTATGTAATTTTACTATGTTAAAGTTGCAACCTTCTTTTTTATTTTAGAAAGGGGGAGGTGATGTGGAATTCCCCTCTGTATGCTGTGAATACTGCTTCTTAATAAAGGAACTGCTTTGGGCCTATAGCAGAGCAGGGCAGAAAGAGCTAGGGGGGAAAACTAAAGAGAATGCTGGGAGAAAGAAAGAGGAGTTAGGGAGAAGCCATGTAGCCCTGCCAGAGACAGATGCCAGAATTTTGTCCAGTAAGCCATATCCATGTAGCGATACACAGATTAATAAAAATGGGTTAAATTAATGTGCAAGAGTTAGCCAATAAGAAGCTAGAGCTAATGGGTCAAGCAATGATTTAATTAATACAATTTCTGTGTTGTTATTTTGGTTCTGGGAGGCTGGGACAAACAAGCGACCTCCTTCAACAACACACATACACACACACAAGAGAGAGAGAGAGAGAGAGAGAGAGAGAGAGAGGAGAGAGAGAGAAGAGAGAGAGAGAAAGGAAGGGATTATTTCAGATTCTATAGTGTGTACTACGGTGCTATGGTGTGAAATCCCACCTTAAAACAAGAGAAAGAAAGAAGGTAAAGAAAAAAGAAGGAAAAAAACTACGAACAAGTGTGGGTGGAGCTGCCTTGTCCATGGCTGCAACTATTGTGATCTTTTGATTTTAAAAAGGTGGGGGAGTGAGAAGGTGTGAAAGAAAGAGCAAAGAGGTTCCCAAATGGTGGAGGGTTTGTGAGGAACCCCCGGGAAGGCAGTCTTCAGAGCATAGACTGCCTTAGTTCCAGGGCAGCTGTCTGACACTGCCTCCTGGAGGGCTCCTCACTGGTGACTCAGTTAGGCTTTAGTGGACCCCAGTGGTGCTGAGGGCCTCACTAGCTACTCCCCTCTGCTGCTGTGCCCTCCTCATTCATGCAGCCCCTTTTGGCCCTGCCACGGTGACTTTCCCCTAACTTTGTCAATACACCTGTGAGGATGGGGGAGGGACACTGCAAGGACTAGGGTACAGAGACTTAAGCTCCGGTGGTAGTGAAGAGAAAGAAGCCTTCTAGTTTCCCTGATTGGTAGGAGGAGGAAGAGGCTGTCCCTCCATATCTGTCTTAGAGGGACAGTCATTGGCCCAGTGGTATCCTTGCTTGCAGCGGGGGCACAGTCCTGGGAGGTGAAGATTGTTATTTAAATTTTGGGGGCACTCTTTGTGAAAATGTCCAATTTGGCCACAACCAAAGCAAGTCCTTGGTCCCTTGGTGGCACCATTATTGTCCCCCCCCTTTGGGGCCCTAGTGCAGTGGCAAAGACCTGCCCCTGAATAAAATTCCCAT